>JAGKTI010000692.1:84585-103745 GCA_018397915.1 Birgus latro | reverse complement strand
AAGAGAGAGAGAGAGAGAGAGAGAGAGAGAGAGAGAGAGAGAGAGAGAATTCTCTGTATAAAAGTTGCAGTAATGGATGAATGTTTAGCCTTGACCCTGGGAGGTAATTCAGAATGAGTTAATGTGGTTATATGCTTGGTAACCAGCCATAAAATCATCAGTCTTAGGTACAAAACTCAGGTAAAAGTTCAGTAAATTCAAAGTCCAGGCTGAGGCTCTCAGAGGGTTATAAATTTCATTACACATCCAAGATCCCTTTTTACCAACAGTTTTGTGCAAAAGCTGGGAAGTCACAGCAATTAGTTGGTTTTGGCACATGGCTAGTCCACATAAAACCAAGAGGATACATTAAGAGGAAGCAACACATACGGTTTTAGTTTCTATCTGAGAACGGTAACTATCCGTATTATGTCCAGTGAATTATCTCACACATCCATTCACATACCAATCAAGGACCCAAAATGCTTAACTACTACATACTATCTATTATTTTCTAATAAACTTCCATTAATACAAGTGGAACAGAACCATTCCTGACTATTCACTAAACAAGAGTTGTCAACTATATACTGCTGCAACTCCTATGGTTTCATTCAGGCCCTTATGAGTAAAGGCCCTTAACATGTCTTCTGGAGAGCTGACACGAAGCCTACACATGGTGTTGCTATGTACTCCAAGTGGAGCAGCTGAGCACTTACCCAGGAGCCAAACCTCATCATTATTTCCTTGTACCTTGCCATGGGAAGGACCCTGGTCCAACGCAAGTGAGGTGCTGTCTATCACAAGAGGGCACCAGATCCCTACACTTTGTATGTGTTGTACTGTACCTCTATGACTGCCTCACAAAAGCTGTTCCTTACAGTTAACAGGTCTGCTCAGCCAGACAGACTGGGGCTAAACAACAACACCGACAAAAACAACACCACCAACATCCATTCTGGTGCTCAAGAGGGACACCCACCTTCATGTGGTGGCACTGACATAAGTGGGCAGCTCAACTGCCTAGTTACACATTCCTTAACTACTTTCCTATTCCCTGAAAGGAAGATGGAAGGCTGCAAAGGGTCATTTAAGCTTGCTGTCCACCAGGTTCATGCTTCAGATGAACCTGGGGCCACAAAATCAACATCCATTCTGGGACAATAAGATCCATCTGAAACCATTCTGGTGGTTTCTCCCATGACCACATCACCTGGAAGGTTATGAAGAGAATTTAATGGGTGGGGGATAGATGTAGGAAGAGATAAGCCACTAATGCTACAATTTAAAATGTAGAAATGGACATGAATGAAAGTTTTTATTGAAAAACTACAGATGGACAAATAAGGAAAGACTGTTGCTTGTAATTCAATACAAAGAATGAATCGAGCAAAAAATATATAAATAATTGTTTCATTTATAAAGGTTACAACATGCTTGCATGTTCTGGCCTTGGTCACCTAATGGTGGCTCTCCACGCTGCTCGATCTCTGGCAGCCTCCCATTTCAGTCCTTTATCCCTGAGGTCACACTCTATGACCTCATCCCAGGTCATTTTCCGTCTGCCTCTCGCAAACCTACCCCAAACATCCAAGCTTCTCAATTTCTGCACCCAGTTGTCATCCCCCATCCTCCCCACAAGCCCAAACCATCTTAATTTAATACTCCTCATTGCAACACCAACACACTACAGTCCCATCCTTCCTCTTAACTCTTCCATCATAAACCTAGCCCCCCAGGTCTTGCATTTATAGACACACTGCATATCCACCTAATCACAGTCATTTCTGTACATCTGAAACTGCAAATACCCTCTTCCTTTACTTCCCATGTCTCACTGCCATACAGCATTACACTCCTACCACATACTGCATAGGAAGATCCCTCAGCAAAACAGGGAGGGCCCTCTCAATGTCAGGAGAGGCAACAGCTCCCTGAACTTCTTCCAACCACTCCCCACTCTAGCCAGAGAGCTAGCTGCCCCACCTCCAGCACAAAACATGTCTCTCAAGTAACAAAACTCTTCCACACATTCAAGAGACTCACCAGCAAGATCAATTCTATCACTCCTGACAATCTCCACATGCTAAGTGAAAAAAGACTGCACTGGACATATAAAATGGGATATGAGATAATTAGTAAAAGAAAGGATGAGAAAGACTTGGGAGTGATTATTCAGGATGACTTGTCACCAGAAAAACATATAAACAAAATCACTGGAGGAACATATAGACTACTGACTAACATGAGAGTGACTTTTAATTATATGGATGAGGAAATGTTGAGGGAGTTTATAGCGACCATGATAAGACCAAGACTAGAGTATGCAGCTGTGATATGGTCACCTCATTTGAAGAAGCATATTGATGAACTAGAGAGGGTTCAACGGATGGCAACGAGGATGATACCATGTTTAAGGGAACACACCTACGAGGAGGGATTGGAAAAACTGAAGTTACCAACACTGTGCGAGAGAAGGGAAAGAGGTGACTTGATCACGATATTTAGAACTGTAAGAGAATTGGAAAGGGTGGATAGAGAGGATCTTTTTGTGTTGGATGATGGAAGAGCAAGTGGTCATGGCTTCAAGTTGAGGAAAAGCAGATGTCATAATGATCTCAAAATGTTCAGTTTCCCGAACAAAAGCATAAGTATTTGGAATGACTTAGACAAAAAGGTGGTGCAGGCAGAAAACATTCATGTATTTAAAACCAGATTAGATAAATGTAGATATGGAGACATATAGGTAAATACACCACACACAAAATCAGAATTATCTCGCAGCCTAGCTCTAATACCAGTACATCTCACAAATACAAAGTGGTTTGAAATAAAACAAAAAAAACAATAAGGAGAGCAGAGTGGAGAAAGGAAAGAGGTGATCTTTGTCCTGCAATGGACTGACTTAAACTGAACAGTGTTGATTACAATCCACTGACCTGGACTTCTCATCTGAAAAGCTTTCACTTTCACTCTCCCTCTTTTGCCGACTCAACTGTCGTTCAATTAGCTCCCTACCAAGTGTGCTTTCCAGCTCCTGCTTTATGTCTTCTAAATCTGGAATAAAAAATTATACTATACATTGTCAAATACATCATCAAAATTTCCAATAATTCTTTACCTCCTACGATTCAACCAAGAGATGGCCATAAGTCTTGAGGTTTCTTTGTCTTCACATTCAGTCACAGCCAATAATAATGACCCACAAGTCTCTTTCCACCAGGATCTGGCACATACCTTTCTACCAGGAAGCCAAAATCAGGTGGAACAGAATAAGAAACAGAGTAAGGGAATAAAGGCAGGATTGGCAAGTGGATGTGGGCAGTGGCATAGAGACCAAGCGCCACTAAAAATAAAATTTTCCACCAATATCCCATCACAGTTACATCAGGGGAATTCATTGAGAAGTTCCTTCATAAAATTATTAGGAATGATCTGTAAGTGTCTGTCATTTGCTCTCAATTTGTCTTAAACACACTGCTCAGTAGTAGGGGATGATGATTATGTGTAATTTCTTTACATTTTATAGAAAATTTCTTAAATGTCAGGACCAATCTGCTTAACCCCGGGCTCCTACGCTCCTCATGGGGCAACATAGGATTGGACGATGGATGGATGGATGGATGGAAAATTTACGTTGCCAGTTAACTTAATCTCATATATAGTATAGGATCACTGAATGTGTTGCTGAGTACTTTCTGCTTATGGGTTACTTAAACCACTCATGCTACTGTCTGAATAACAACATATTCATCACCTGGTGTTAGGGAGCACGAAATACAAACAACTGTCCAAAGCACAAAGTTTAGACAGGCTAGATAATTTTCTTTTCTTTGAGCTTTATTATTCTGAACCAATGCATTGAAGGAACAGCCAAAACAAGGATGAATGTTTTACATCTGAGACAGGAGAAATGGAAACAGAATATTCCTATTTAAAACAGACAAGCTCAAAGAATTTGGACAGTTACTACAGTATAGTGGTCTCTCTGCTGAAACGTTATTTAGTTGCTCGGTTTTGAGTAGCACTGTAAGGACAAGTGTAATTGCCTTAATGAGTGCTGTAGTAAATTTATGGATAGCATATTAGAGGCACCTTGTGACATCACATTTGGCTCAAGCAGTGTGTGATGTCATTACAAGTGGATATTGTCAGCTCCAGCCATATGCTCAACTGCTTGGAAGAAAAAATACTACACAAGAGTGACAACTGGGCTGTCCATGCAAAAATTAATGGATGTGATCATGCCTTGTGAGAAACTGATGCACGCTGTGGAAAACTCACTCAAGTGACAAGTAGTGTGTTCTCAATGCCAGGTACAGTATGCTGAAGATGTTTTTAAAATGTACCAAAAGACTGTCAAATGCTCATAACTCAGCTTTTTCATGCATCTAATGAACCTGCAACTCTTAACTTCACACCAGCCCACGCTGCAGTCCCAGGCTCAGACTTGAATTTTGATACTGAAGACTTGCATTTCAACACTGAATCACTGGTGTCACTCATTGACTTCAAGGGGTTACTGTATGATGCTGAAGGTACAAAAGGTGAAGGACGGAAATGGACTAATTGTCTCATGCCTCAGAACCTCAGTCTTCACAGGTAAAACCAATACTTTGTCAACAGCTGCTCATGAGATAAGGTCAGCAGATGCATATTCATTCCTGCTGATATTGAAGGTGCAACGGATGAAGGAATGAACCAGCGATGACTGTTTCAAGCTTTTACATCTCAGCTGTCACAGGTGCAACTAACACTTTGTCAACAGCTCACCGGTAAGGTTAGTACAAGCTCAGTCACTGTTTATTTCATTTACATATTCATTTGCCTACTCAGCACATACAGTTGCTTGACAGTGTGTATACTGCCATGATGTGCAGGGTACTTTTTGGCATAAGTACAAGGATGTAGGCACTAAATGGATGACTGGCTAAGTTGTGGTTCTCCTATACAGGCACCCTTGGTAAATGATCTTCCAGTACAGTATACAATACAGTATTTTGCTTTAGCTATCTTCAACTTTTGACACCCTTTTTATGGGTAAACAAATGGCCAGCTACCAGTTTAATGACTGCTGTGGTGGAGAAACATTATCAGTAGGAATACTAAAACCCACCATCAAAATAATCATCTACAGTCCAAGCATGCCATAATTATCCTGAATATGGTCAACGCATTAAAAATCTTAATACAGTGATCCCTTGGATACAGCACATTTGGCTATAGCTGTTTTCATTATCACTATCTAATGAAAACCTGCACTCCTGCCATTATTGCACACTTTTTGGCTCAAAAGCATCGTTATTGCGCACCTGAGCTGGTTTCTGCCGACAATGATGGTGCAGTGTCAGGGTTTTGATCACTTCGAGAGATTCAAAGATAACACCCTACTTGAGGAGTTAATCCAAGGTGGTGGAGACCATTAACTCTCCACCCCCTAGCCTCAGAACCCCTTACCTTAAGCCCATCTCATCTCTCTATTGCATATGTTTCTCCCTTATTTTGTCCTTTCCATCACTTTCAATTAACCTAACTATGTCTTTACATGTTTCTGATGTGTATCAGAACAGAACGTATGTGTTTAGCGAGTCTAGACTGTTGTAAAATGGTAAATTTGGGCTTGCATGTGCGATGCCTAATACCAATTACGATAAGTACCAAAGGTTCTGAGCTTTCGTTTTTGTTAAATTTTGTTATCATGTGACATGCTCAGTACCAGTTATGCACAATAACCAAGAGATCACTATTACACCATCAATCAGCTGATCACTGGAGGGGAACTGTATGGGAAACATCCCACAATAACTGCCTAACACATAAACAATTACATCACCCTAGTTCAAAGTTTTGCCATAATTATCCTCAATATGGTCAGTGTACACAATTTCTGACCTTTAAAGGGACAAAAATTCAGTGAAATGTACGAAGAGTAACCAATACCAATTCCAATCAGTTGATTACTGAACAGGATATAGAACAGAACAACTGTTGACTTAGTAAACGATGGAATTACATGTTCCCAATTCAAAGTATTGTTTACTTTTCACACTAGTTATCTTTAATATAATCTGTGCATTATGATTCTGAATGCCATTTATTTATTTATTTATTTATTATTATTTTTTTTTACTTTAACAGTTTTTGTTTTTGAAGGCTCCAACATGCTTGCATGCATTGGCCTTGGTCACCTAATGACGGCTCTCCATGCTGCTTGATTTATGGCAGCCTCTCTGTTCAGTCCCTTAATCTTGAGGTCACACTCAATGACCCTGTCCCACGTCTTTTTCGGTCTACCCCTCGCAACCCTACCCCTAATATTAACATTTCTCACCTTCTGAACCCAATTATCATTCCCCATCCTCTCCACATGCCCAAACCACCAAAATCTACCTCTCCTCATCACAACACCCAATATATTCCAGTCCCATCCTACTTCTCAACCCTTCTTCTGTAAACCCAGCCCCCCAAGGCCTTGCACGTAGGGATGCACTGCACATCCACTTAATCATTGTCATTTCTGTATGAATGAGCCTGCAAATATCCTCTTCCTTTACTGCCCTGGTCTCACTACCATACAGTATTACACTCCTAACACATGTTGCATACAAAGATCCCTTCGCACGTAGGGAGAGCCCTCCCAATGTACGGAGAGGCATCAGCTCCCTGAACTTCTTCCAACCACTTTTCACCCTGGCCACAGAGCTAGCTCCAGCCCCATCTCCAGCACATAACATGTCTCCCAAATAACAAAACTCTTCCACACACTCAAGAGACTAACCAGCAAGTTCAATCCTTTCACACCTGACCATCTTCACCTGCTCTCCCAAACACACTGCACACAAAAGATCAACATTATCTCGCGGTCTACCTCTAATACCACTACACCTCTTATGCACCCACTTATCACAAACACTGCACAAGATGGAATTATTTCCCATGCTCTTGTGGCAAATTGCATATGGCCACTCTCCATCTTCTTTGACAGAACCACCACAAACCCTAGATATCACCACTTTTGTTTTATCTGCATTTACTCTTAACCCTTTAGCTGTGTTTAATGACTATAGTCGTTCTATGAATTATTCCCTTTCACTACGAAAACGACTGTAGTCAACAGGCCTCAGAAAACAGTTTGAACTGGTCGCGTGGTACTCTAGGCTCTCGCTCATGTTGCTATGGCAACGGCGTCCCAGAAACTGCTGCCATCCCACGGTGGGAAGTCAAAACATCATGTCAACAAACATGCCTGCCCACCTGATCTGGTGCTTGGCCGAGTGTCACCATTCTTTGGAGATTTACCATTATTTAGGAGAGTTACATGCAATATAATGTGATTAGATATCTTTTAAGAAGGTGCTGGATATGTAAGTGTATAGAAAATGCTTGATAATGAATATAGTACAGTATTACGATAAACACCAGATCTTTATGTATCGGCTGGCCAGCATCTCGGTGTCCTTATAATTAAATCCCCAGCAAATTTTTTATGTATTCTTCATCCTGCTGACAATTTATGTAGCTATGAAGGAATTTTAGTGCTGACAATGGATATGTAAGTATTAGGCAATCACAAGTGTTGTAGACAATTATGTAATACCATTTTAATTTTTTGCTGGAGAATTGACACTTTTTGAGAATCAGGCCGAAAATAAATTCCACAGTGAAAGGGTTAAGCCCATGTGCCCCATACCATCTCTCCACTTCCTAATTCTTTCCTCTGCCTCCCTTTCATCCTCTGCAATCAACACCAAATCATCAGCATAGAACATCACCCAGGGAAGTCCATTTCCAAAGTCATGTGAGAGGGCTTCAAGAACCATGATAAACAACCCAAAACTGACCCCTGATGGACACCAACATTCACAGAAAATACATCACTCAGATCTTCATTCACTTTTACCTGAGTCTGAGCACCCACATACATGGACATAACCACCACAACCAGCCACTCCTCCATCCCAAGCTTTCTCATTGCCCAATTCACCACCTCTCTAGGGACTCTGTCAAAGGCCTTTGCCAAATCAACAAGAACAAAGTACAGTTCCCTTTTCTTTCCTATATATTTTTCCTGAAGCTCTCGAACGATAAATATGGAATCAGTGATCCCCCGGCCTAGCATAAATCCAAACTGCATCTCATCAATATTCACTCTTTCTCTAATCATACCTTCTAGAACTCTCTCCATTACCTTCACTATCTAATCTAAAAGCTTTATACCTCTATAATTTCCTCTTTCCAGGGCATCACCCTTCCCCTTGTACACATTTACAATTACACCCTTCAGCCAATCATCTGAGACAACACACTCACAAACAATCATATTCATCAGGTCAGTGACAAACCTCACTCCTATCTCCTGAGATCTTCAACATTTTAGCAGTCAACCCAGACACACCTGCTACCTGCTCCATGCCTATTGCCTCATTCATAGTCGCAGCCTCAATCAAGGGCCAAGGGCCAAACACTGGATCTGCTGGCTCCAAACCTTCCCTGTCCAAGTCAAACTCCTCTTTCAAAAACCGCCTATAATGCTCTCTCCATCCATCTTTAATATCCCCACTGTCCACCACTACCCTTCCTTCATCATTTTTCACACACTGCTCACCTATAATATTCTGATTACCCCTCTTCACCTGATTTACCACTTTAAATATCACATTCTTCCTTTCCACATGATTCAGGTTATCAAGTAAAAGTCTCTGTGGCAATTAATGACATACATAAACAATAATACGATAACAATGAGTTCTCTGAACTACTGATTGGTGGTTGGATTTCCCAATTAATGCTGTACAGTAGTGACACTTTGACAGTAAAGTAGAAGAATATTCATAGGCTCAAACACACTGAGATCAGAATGATCAGATGGATAGTGCATCCTTGAATGACAGGCCTAGGGATGGGGAATGAAGAGTTGAAAGGAAGGCTGGGACTTAGCTATGTGAAAAAAAGGGGCAGATTGGGGTGGTCTGGGCATGTGGAGAGGAAGATGAACATCAACTGGGTGCAGAGAGTGAATGGTATAAATACTGAAAGTGGAGAAGCAAGAAGCAACTGAAAAAGATACTTGAGACAAGGTCATACAGTGTGACCTCAGGGATAAGGGACTGAACAGAAAGGCTGCTAGAGATCGAGCAGTGTGGACAGCCACCATTAGGTGACCAAGGCTGATGCATGCAATCATGTTGGAGACTTTATACAAATGAAATGACACAATGCTTAATAGTCAATACTCAGTAATCTATCCACAATAGTTTATAGTGGTATTACATGTACAGTGGTGTTTTAACTGGGTCCGGACTTCGGGCAGGATGGTTCTGAACTTTATAAAGAATAAATAATGACACAAGAAGAATACTGGCAGGCTGCCAGACATTACTTCTTTCAACCCATGTTACAATGCTCCCAATTTATATTTTGATTAATGAGCAGTTTCTCCTTAATGCAACCTGTATGTAAACTGTGCATCTCTGTACTATTATAACAAGTTTTTTCTGTAGCTCGGTACCTTGACCGAAACAAATTAACAATGTTACCATAGGAACTACTGTAGTCAGGGCAAGGGTAAGCAGCATATTTTTCTTTAAAAAAAAAAAAAAAGTACTCTCCAGAGAAAACAAAAAGAAAGCCCAATTCCTTTTTCTTTGGTGAGATGCCTGAACGCTCTGGATTTAAGACTGGATGTTATTGGCAATGGAAAAGAAAGACTAAAGATGACATTTCCAAAGCTGACAAGTTGCACAAAGGAAAAGACAGAATAACAGTATATGCTTGCATGCTGTCCCATATAATATTACTTCTTGTAGGTGCATTACTGAACAAAGAGGAAAATAAAAATGCTTTTGATGTTGCATACATATCAGGTTTACAACAAACAATGAAAGGTCTTGTATATGGCACAAATAGTTTAAAAGAAAAAAAAAATCCATGTCTGTAACTAATAGATGGATTCCTAATTGAGTGTCTGGAACATTTTTAACAAGGCTACAAAAACTATCAGTTAAAAAAGATTCAAATTTTTTTTATCACATGGCATTTTGAATCCTCCTCCTCACCCAGCCTCACTGTACATTCACTGACTTGAGGAGGAAATGGAAAATGTGAGTGCATTTAAGTACTTGGGTAGTGTGATGAGAAGGTGAAGTGCTTGAAAGGATGCAACAGGGAAGAAAGGTTGCTGGCTCCTTGAAAGCCGTGATAAGAAACAAGTAAGTAGCATGGAAGTGGAAAAGCTACAACATGACAGTATTGTGACGCCAACTCTAACGTATGGAAGTGACGCCTGGACCTTGTTGGAGGGACAGAAGTCAAGACTGACAGCAGTGGGAATGAGTTATAAGAGAGGAGTATGAAGAGTCACACGGAGAGAGAGACTAACAAATGAAGAAGCGAAGGAGCATTGTGGTGTAGATGTGGATGTGATAAGAAGCATTAGGAGAAACACACTGAGGTGGTTTGAACATGTGGAGAGGATGGAGAGTGAGAAACTGGCGAGGAGAATGTATGTGAGTGAGGTGGAGGCCAAGAATGAGATGGAGGGATGGAGTGGAGAGGTATATGAGAGAGGGGAGTGTGAGCTGGGAGCCGGACAATGAAATGGCGGGGGACAGGGCAACATGGAGGCAATTTGTTTGTGGCCACCCCTTACGGGATTAAGGCACATGGCAACAGACAGACACACAGATAGCATTTTGAATCGAACATCTCACGAAACCACGCTGAAAATTCGATGTTGCTGCTCAAATCTAACTGTTACACCAGTAATCTGGTGTATAGGTTACCTCTATTATTATTATTATTTTTTTATTCATTTGTTTTCCTTCCTCCGTTCAGTTATTAACCCATAAAGACCGTTCATCATCGATCAATATGTTTTAGACAAGGTACGTTCAGTCTAATCCAAATCGATTTAGTATAAGCCACAAAAAACTGGGGAGAGGTTGCCACGCCTCTTTGATAACGTAAGTGGGAGCTAGGAAATGGGAACAACAGTATCTGGTGGTGTCTGGCATGATTGGTCCCCCTAGATGTGGTGGGGGGCCCCTCCCCTCTTGGCCATTTATCCACCTCCCTCTGTTCTATTGGATCTGCCTCTCACTGTCTCCCCCCTCCCAAATCTCTCACATACCCCCTCTATACCATTTTGGGGGTGTGCAGCAGGCATATTTCCTCTCTATTTAGGCCCCTCCACCTCCCTCCTACCCATTGGTTCCTCATCTGACTGTCACCTCTCACCCAAATCATCACCAGACCCTCAGTACTCCATGGTTGGCATGTGTAGGCAGGCTTTGTTTCCCTACTGATGTCCCCCCACACCCCTTCCTTCATCCTATCCTCCCTCTCTTCACAATGACGCACCGCGGCACCGTGTTACCAAGCAAGCCAAACACAATGCCACTGCATCATTGACTTCCAAGTTATTACCCTCGACCTGTTTTATTCAATGCAATATGTATTATATCTGTTATTAGCTATTTATGTAAGGTTATTAGCCAAAGATTATTAGAGTCTTTTATAATTTACCTATTTTCCATCTTTTTGATGGGAAAAATTTGTGAGTATGGTACCTGCAATATACAATTTTTTTTAAATTATTTCTGCTGTTTGAACATTTCCACACATCAGTAGAGGTTTTATAGCTTTTTATACAACACTTTATACAACACAAATGTGTATTTTAATGCATTAATTTACATGCAGAACCTAATATTTTTACACAACAAGCCTAGGGTTTATTTCTGCTCAGGAGATGGTAGTAGAAATTTTTGGTTCAGTTATTTCATTTATTTATACATTATAATGTTTTTCCACTTGTACATTTCAATAGACGAATAAATATTTGTCTTATTGAATGATTTATGTATGCAGTGAATCGATATATTTTTATTTTTGAATGCAAAGGCATTTTTTCTTCCCTTTTTTTTATGCACTAATACAGCTTGTTTCATGCCTGGGCATATGTTTCATGTTGATCTGGGTGATTTTTGTAAGGTTATGTGTTGAAAAATAGGTATATGCCAAAATTTTCCTATTTTCGTTCAGACGTGATAGGTAACTATTATAATATTTGATGGTCGATTGTGCAGTAACCATTAGCCCTACGGGACTGAGGTCTGTAAATTCAAGCTGTTCAAATTGGTATGAAAAAATTTTCCCTTTGTGAAAGTTGAAAAATCAATGCCTTTTTTGTGGCTGAGGTGACACTCAGGCCAGGAGATTTGTGGGTTTTAGGGGCTAAAAAACAAATACAGTAATAATAATAATCCCCTCCTCCCATTCCATGCTGACAGTTTAATATTTTGTGTCAAGCTTCAGAGTGCATATATCCATTATAATTATGCTCACGATCAACTACAAAACTAAATCGGTAATCTACGCAGGATGAATTGCTGCGGCAAAAGGGTAATCTAACTGGAGCCAGGTAGTTTAACAACTCACACTCTATCCATTCACCCTCCAGTAAAATCTACTTGAAGGATTACTTTATAAACAAATTCCTTACCTATCTCTTAGGACTGAATTTGGGTTGGGATCATGACAATGCTTCGTCCTTCAATCATCCAATCCTATACTGCTCCATCAGGAGTGAAAGGCCCTGGGGATACGTTATTCAGTCCAGACATTCAAGGACAGAGTGACTACTTCCTAGCCACAGGTGTTTCCTGTGCTTTCTTTAATGAACAATAATGGATTAATGTAGAACCATACAGGTTACAGCCAAACAGGTAAGAGCAGCATGTTAACTGCTAAGCTGAAAATATATAATCAATCATTAATTAATGATGTCTGAGTTCACTAATTAATACATAACAAGGTCATCATGAAAAACTCTGCATGATCAAAGTTATTACTGATGAGTAACGCTGGTCTGTCTGGCCAAGCAGACCCATCAACTGCAGGTAAGCAACCATCCCTGTGGGGTTGTCTCATGCAGTGAACTGATGTTCCCTTGTGGTAAACAGCACATCACCACAGACAGGTGAAGGGAAAATGTAGAAGTTTGGTTCCTGGATGGATGCGACGTTTGCGCTTCTCCACCCAGATAACAGGGGGACCATAGTAGGCTTCACATCACCCTGTGATCTGGTTATATAGTTACAAACTACCATTGAAATTGGCTTCCTGGTTTACAAGAACCCATTAGGTTTGTCACTCAGTGTAGAGCCACCTGAAGTGGAAAGAAGAGAAATACAAAGTGACAAGAAGGATGGGAGAAATAGGGTGAGAAGAGGGCAAGCAAAGAAAAAGAATGATAAAAGTGAAGAACAACATACGCAGCACCATATCAAGCGATGTGGATAATGGTTGCCACCACTTACTACATGAAGAGTAAAAGATGATAATTAAAAATGTATTAAAAAACACATGCCAACTTCATCACTAACTCACCAACCATCTCCCTAGTACTACTATGATGGAAATACTCACTGAAATGTGGATGGTGAGATAAGCAAGTAATGCCTCCCTGGGGAACAGCGAATAGTGAAGTACTGAGGGAACACTTCAGTACCATACTTAGAAAATTTGTGATGTCATATGAATGGGATGACTGAGATGGTCTGCACAACTGGAGACAATGAAAGATGTTACCCTGTACTTAACTCATATGAGGGAGATTTGTAAAAACACACCAAGTTTTTCAAAACAGAAGTGTAACACAATTTTTATTAGATACCACACCATCTATTATCTCTCTATTTCCACCTTCAAGTCTGAGCCCAGAGAGAAAGGAAAAGTAGCTACTATGATCAAAATTCATGCAATTCCAGATTACCCGAGGAAGGCACAAACAGGTCTAGAAAAAGTGGTTCTTGATGCTAAAATTGAATGCAAGGCTGACTGTGGCTGAGGAAAGAAAGGGAAAGATGAAAAAAGTTACTGAGAGTAGCATGTCACCAGCTAATCACTGTATATTGGACTAACTGACAACTCACTCAGGCTCTGACAGGAGTAAGTCTTGCTTGTGCAGTTACCAGTTTCTTGCCAACTGAGCAATTACTGAATGCAGTAAATCCATAACTATGGTGAACTGAGTAAAAGCATTCCATGGGTAAGCATGTCACACCATTCCCTACAAAATGACGTAAATATAAGGGCATTTTGACACAGTCATTATATTAGCCATATTGCTGCAACTTATGGTTTAACTGGGTGATGAGGACTATGGATACTAATACACTGTACTGAATTACATGAAGTTATCAAGGTAAAGAGACTATTCAGTGAACTCCTGAAAAAGCTTGAGCAGCCCGGGAAACAGCCAACCATCATTTTAGAGACAGAGGCCTTAAAATGTAAATCTAAATATAAAACTGTAAGCATGGTAAAGGAGGAGTGTTGGCAAGGACGATAGTGGCGAGGACAATGATATAAACATGGAATTTTAGGCTTTTCATGTGACATGAGCCCTCAAAAAAAATAATAATACATAAATAAATAAACATTAAAATCCTTTCACTGACACAATAGTAGCATCACATACACAAAGTTGGACAGTCCATCAGCTGAAAGGAATAAATAACAATCAAAGTGCACTCTTCACTGCACTTTTGTCTTCCATGATGGGCAAATCCTAGGTCGTGAGAGTGGGAGTAAGACAGACAGATAGTGGAAGAGAAATGTATGGAGAGTATAAAGTCTCGATGTCAGAGGACTTGAGGGTAAGCATATGGACAAGATGAGGATGAAAAGAATGTTGGATATATTATGTGTCTGGATGAAATGCTGAGGAGACAGAGCATGCATGCTAACAGGAGGATATAACATGATACAGGCTGCAAGCAATGGACTATCCAGAGCAGGAGTTATGGACAGACACCAACTTAGCAAAAAAAAGGTTAAGGTGGAAAGAGAGAATGACAATACTGACAGTCTGGTTGATGATGGGGAATGAAATGGTGTATTTAGTCAATGTCTGTGCACCAATCAGGAATAACAGAGGTGGTGAAACAGGAATTCAGGTACATTCATTCATTTATTCATCAGCTAATCCAGTGCTGCCCCAAGACCAGTGTAGCAGCCTGGGAATAGGCAAGTTGGTCATGACATTTGAGATGAGAGTGAGCAGCCTCACACATCCCTGAATGGTATTATGTAAGCAATAAACCCCAACCACCCCTTGGATATAAACCTGCACCGGCTCAATCCGACTGGAGCACCTCAATTGCCCACTGAACCACCAGGTGCCATAATTTGGTTATATGGTTACAACCCAGGGTAGTAAATGGTTTCCTGGTGTACAGAAAACCATTTGGCATGTTGTTCAGTGTTGAGTCACCTGTAAACAGGAGGAGGAGGAGGAAAGAACGAAGGAAAGTAAGACTGAAGAGGAAGGATGGAAAGAAGGAAGAGAGAAAAGGCAAGCGAGAGCAGCACTACATCAAGTGAGTGGATGGTGAGCACCCTCACCAACCAAGCATTCAGGTACAATATAAAAGAAAGGTTGGGAAGTGTTTTTCTGTTGCTTGTCTGGGATTAAAATGCATACGTTGGTAAAAGACAACCAGGTGGGGAATGCATGGGAAATTTTGGTTAGGAAGAAGAAACAGGGAAGTATCAGAGTTGGTAGAATTAGTGGCCAGAAGAGATTAAGTGATTGCTGATAAAGGAACTATCTATAAAACAAGATACAAAAATGGTGAACATAAGACAGAAACAGACTTGGTATAGGTAAGATACAAGCATAGGAGACGACAGATTCATGTGATATCAAGGGAACATACAAACCCCTAACATACAGCTAATATTGCAAAAGTTTGTATTGGGAAGGTTGGAAAGGGATGACAATAGGGAAGAAAAATAGTAAAATGGTAGACTTGAACAGATGAGAAGCTGTACAAATAAAGAGTAAAGATTGAGGAGGCCTACCAATGTTCAAGTCTTGACTGGGAATAACCTGCTGAGTAAGGGAAAGGATCATTTCTGGCTACCAAACTCCCTCTTAAGTAAAAGTCTGCAGTGGACCCCATATGGACTGTTACAGTGACAGCATAATTACCCTATAACATCTAAGCATGGGACACTCACCATCCAGCTCCTCTGAGGCCGAGGAAAGGTATTGGAGAAGGAATTCTTGAAAGGGCCCATTCTTATGAAGCAGTTCATGGTACGTGCCCTCTTCTGAGATTCGGCCATCTTTCAACACCACAATGCAGTCAGCATGAGGTAGGTACGTCAGTCCATGTGTCACCAGCAGTCGGGTCTGACAGTAACAGATTTAATCTTGTTAAAATAATTAACGAATGAGGTGCTCAATTTCCTGGCCATGGTCCCTCTTCTGTGTTCAGGAAATTACCAAAAATGAATTTCCCTTTATTAAAGTCTGTATCAATAAAGTGACAGATATATATAAATGGCACATGAGGGTGAAGAAAAAAAATAATATTAGTCTTTGGGAACAGCAACATGTGTGATGTTGTAAGAAGTGTAATATCAACAGATATTATATAACCAGCCTCCAAGATGTCACGAATGAAAATGAAACAGCATGTTTCTCTCAGCTCTGATGGAGCAATGTGAAGTGCAGTTGTCAGCAAGCACAACTTGACCTATGGCTTGCAATTTCCCCAAAATACAGCTTCTGTTGTAGCTTGCACTTCACTGGTTAAATAAACCCCACCAACAAAGAATATTACCTGAGTTTCACTTAGTGCTAGAAATTCATCATCCTAACCAACTGTTCAAATACAGGGGGTGAATAGGATTCAGAAACAGGAAAGCAAAAATGAAAGAAAATCATTAAGAGTATCAAATAAATACATTTACTCATTTGTCCATCCATCCACTATCCAATCAAGAACATGTACTGTCCCATCAGAATCATTCATTCAACAAAACATCAAGAAAACATCTCTGGGAGCAACCAACTTAGCGGCCATTGTGAAGTACAACAAGTCAAAATTCACATGAGCCTGTCATTGCAACATCAACAGGAGTGCTGGGGCACAGGGTTAGGCTATTCATGCCAAACATTTAAGGCCAGAATGACCAGCTGCTTGCCTCTGAGTGGCAATACGTGAGCAAAAAACTTCAGCAATACCCTTTTAGGCCACATCTATCTGCAGCACCTAATTTACTGTTCCATAAGGCATCTAATAAACTGTATGAGATAAACAGGGCTAACTCATTACAACAATCCACAGCACTAAGGTCCACCATTTATCTCCCTGCTGGCAATACTGAACTTCCTCATGAGAGGAAAGGCACCCAAGTGTGACTAGGAATTCAAGTCCTCAGTATTCTTAGCATCATCTCACAGGCCCACTGATTGATCAATTTTATAATGTGCCTGGCAGCATTATAACAAAGTACACTGCTGGTGAATAGTTAAAAAACAATGAGCCCTTGAGTAACATAGTAATATGCTACTGGCAGGGCAGCGTGTTAGCAAACACCAAACTACAGAAGTACAATATGTACAGGAAAACTATTGTAAAGATATAGCCTACTTACTTCTGACCACTTTGACAAAGTCCTCTTTCTTCTCCCAAACTCTGTCAAAAAATACTTTTAACACCATGCCAACATATAAGTGCTATAACACTCTAAGCCACCCACCCACACACACCCCAACCCACCCACACCCACACCCACACACAGTAAAATACACTGGAAAAAAAGTGAACATACTGTCAATCTACAGAGGAAAAGAAAGGAAAAACCCATTCAAATATAGATGGATATCCACCATCATTATTGCAGACTGTGAAAACCTCACTAGAAAAAGATGGCCCAGGAGGGTTGACAGGAGGTTAGTGAGGGATATTAAAGTTATAGGAAGCGAGGAGTGTGTGCAGCAGCACAAACTGTTGATTTGTGACATGGTGCTTAAGGAACGAGTGATGAGGAGGAGGACATATGTACCTAGGAGGAAAATATGGAAGCTGGGAAACCAATCAGTAAGGGATGCCTTTTATAGTGAGATGAGGAGAGTGGTGGCTGAACAGGGAGCCATAGATAGAGGCATTAATGAACAGTATAGAGCCCTTAAGAACAACCTCTTGAGAGTTACCGATGCAATATGCGGTTGGACAAGAGGCCCACCAAGACATAAAGTAACTTGGTGGTGGGATGAGGGTGTAGAAGCCGCAGTTAAGAAGAAAAGAAGGCTTTTCCGGGAATGGAAGAAGGGTGGTAACAGGGAGGAGTATTTGGCTGCCAAGCGCAGGGCTAGAAGAGAGGTATACAGGGCGAGGTATGAGTCACAGAGACTTTTACTTGATAATCTAAATCATGGAGAAAGGAAAAATATGATTTTTAGGGTGGCAAATCAGGTGAAGAGGGATAATAGGGACACTGTAGGTAAGCAGTGTGTGAAGAATGATGAAGGAAGGGTAGTGGTGAACAGTGGGGATATTAAAGATGCTGGAGAGAGCATTATAGCCGGTTGTTGAATGAGGAGTTTGATTGGGAAAGGGAAGGTTTGGAGCCAGCAGATCCAGTGTTTGGCCCTTGGCCTTTGATTGACGCTGCTACTGTGAGTGAGGCAACAGGGAGGATGCAGGTGGGGAAGGCAGCAGGTGTGTTTGGGTTGACTGCCGAAATGTTGAAGGCCTCAGGAGATACTGGGGTGAGGTTAGTCTCTGACCTGATAAACATGATTATATATGAGTGTGTTGTCCCAGATGATTGGCTGAAGAGTGTAACTGTACATGTGTACAAAGGGAAGGGTGATGCCCTGGAAAGGGACAATTAAAGAGGTATAAAGCTCTTAGATCAGATAATGAAAGTAATGGAGAGAGTTCTAGAAGGCATGATTAGAGAAAGAGTGAATATCGATGAGATGCAGTTTGGGTTTATGCCAGGCAGGGGGACCACTGATGCCATATTCATTGTTCGACAGCTTCAGGAAAAATATATTGGAAAGAAAAGGGAATTGTATTTTTTGTTGATTTGGAAAAGGCCTTTGACAGAGTCCCTAGAGAGGTGGTGAAGTGGGCAATGAGAAAGTTAGGGTTGGAAGAGTGGCTGGTTAGGGTGGTTATGGCCATGTACGTGGGTGCTCGCACCCAGGTAAGAGTGAATGGAATTTTGAGTGATGAGTTTTCTGTGAATGTTGGTGGGCATCAGGAGTCAGTTTTGAGTCCCTTGTTGTTTATCATGGTGCTTGAAGCCCTCTCACGTGACTTCAGAGATGGACTCCCATGGGAGATGTTGTATGCTGATGATTTGGTGTTGATTGC
>JAGKTI010000692.1:60953-74631 GCA_018397915.1 Birgus latro | reverse complement strand
TCGGGACATCATCGATAGGGGGTTCACCCTCACTGTCAGCAGCAGATTTCGCTGGTGAAAAGGGGCGATCAGGTGTAGGGGACCATCTCTCCTCAGATGCAGGCAGTGGTGGATGAACTCCTGCTGGTGTTCGGATCCACGTCCATTTCCGGTGCCGGGTAGTCAACAATGGTAGTGGTATTGGTGGTGGCCGTCACTAATAATGAGGGAGCATTCAAGCTGTAGTCATCTCCGAAGAGTATTGCGGGGCTGGGAAGGCTGCAGCGGCTGAGCCCGACGCTCCTGATGAGGAGCGAAATGCGTATCACAGGCAAAGCTCTGAGGGATGGAAAGGCGCAACAGCCCATTTTCCTCAAAGATCTGGGGGAGGAGGACGCGAAGCACACCCTTATCTCTGCAGAATGCCTTTGCCGCCGTAATACACATTGCAACTATACCAGGTCCTTAACATTCGTGAATTCTACTTTCGCGGCCCCTGCACATTTGCGGATTGTCCCTCTGTGGAGCCAAGACTGAATTTAATGGGTATAATTGCAAGAACTTGGGGTATATCTGTGGCTATTTGTGATATTTTATGCAGCTTTCAGGTCCTAGATATAGTTTATTAGGTACAGTATGTGCACACTTGCTCACACGGGGTGATTTGCGGCTGTAGAGGCATTTACGGGAGAGTGCACCAAACATTCGCGGAAATTCCACTTTTGCGGGGGTCTGTGTCCCCTAACCCCCGCAAATGTTGAAGGCCTGGTGTATATATATAAAATTCTGTCTCAGGCAAGCGATGCAACATAACTTCGAACTGGTAAAAAGTTTTAAAAAGGGCAATGAATTGTACGGCCTCATAGAGGAACATCATTTGTGCATTCTACCTCTGTACTTGCACTTTATTAAATAATAACAAATACCCCTTACTACCACCTATACTTGAGTAACAAAATGTTTTTATCACCAACACTTACCTTCTCACCAATCTCTGTTTGGTCACCTCCGGGGAGTATGTCAAGGTCAGACTGAAGGGCACAAGCCTTGATGCATGCCAAGTATTTCTCATGGTCTTTTACTTCACTGAAAATGATGTTCTTCTCCAAAGTGGCATTCTGAATCCATGCCTCTTGTGGCACATATGCCACACTGCCCTGAAATGACAGAACTTTCTATCCTTTATCATTCACAAAGAAAAAACAGAAATAATATGTTGCATTTGCTAAAGAGAATAATCACTCATGCTCATCACAAACAAAATTTTTCTCAACAGCTATTTTCTGATTTTACTTTTTAGGAATATGAAGATTAAAAAAAAAAAAAAAAACAGGGCTTCTGCTTATAAGCAGTGTATTTTGGATGAACCCTCAATATGAGGCAACAAACCCTGACAGCATCACCCTGGAATAAGAAATGGTGATGGAATGAATCACACCCAGACTCAGATAGCTGAGGTGTAGGTGCAGTGATTCTTGTCTCCAATTATAATGCAAAGGAAGACAACCTTCCCACGAGATCAACGATTCACCAAATGAGTGCAAAATAATGTCATTCTCATGTATGGGACACTGGGAACCCATGGACTGCCATTCTCATTGGTGGTCATTAACCATGCCATCACTTCTGTGTGCAACCTCACTAGGAAATAATGCAGGAAAGCAGAGAGAAAGCAGCATTCTCTTGGGCAGAACCAAGTGAATTGAGTGCCTGCTTTATAGGGATCAGGTGTTAGTCATCAACTCTGACTATACTCCTCTCCACGGTGATGCCTCCACTATAATGTGATAATATGATGTCATGAACAACTACAAGACTGGAAGACAGCAGCTCCATATCAATGCAACATGTTACCAAACTTAATCCAGCATTAACCTCTATGGGGTGCCTTACTGGGACTATTTCCAGAAAAGTGCCTGGATAATGATTTACATTGTTGACCTAAGATGGACTTAAAAGAATAGGGTTAGAAACTGAACATGCTTAGCTGACAATGGGAGTTCAAATATCTAGCAATCTGGGACTTCAAATATCTAGTAATTTATGGGATGCAATAACCTAATAAACAGCACACGAATGTCCTTAAAACACGTAGAATACAATAACCAGATGAAAGAAGAGCATTCGGGAGCCAAATGCTAATCGCCCGCCATAAGTGCTGTTGGCTAACTCCAAGTTTTGGCTGTTGGCCAACTCCAAGTTTTGGCTGTTGGCCAAGTCCAAGTTTTGGCCAAATCTTGATACCCTGAAGGTTTCATGCTGACAGTTCAAGCCGTTCATGAGATATAATGGTGCTAAAAGCGGACTATAAAAAGTAGCTGACATTTGGCAACCATTTTGGTGACCTTGTCCTTAACCTCGAGTGCCCATTTTCGAACTTGTCCAAGATTTTGGCCTTATAGCTGACATTTGGCAACCATTTTGGTGACCTTGTCCTTAACCCCAAGTGCCCATTTTCGAACCTGTCCAAGATTTTGGCCTTAACTTGATACCCTGAAGGTTTCATGTTGATAGCTCAAGCCATTTACGAGATATAATGATGCCAATGGCAGGCGATAAAAACAACCTGACCTTTGACAGCCAATTTGGTGATCCTGACCTTGACACCCAGTGCCCATTTTTGAACTCACCCAAGATTTTGGCCATATCTTGATACCCTGAAGGTTTCATGTTGATAGCTCAAGCTGTTCATGAGATATAATAGGAGGATACAAACACACACACACACAAACAAGTGGGCAAAAACATTATTGTTCCACCTTGCTAAAAGGCAGGTGATAATAAGTACCAATAGAGAAGGCTAAGTACAGTATACAAGTCATCATAATGGAGGACAATGCATGGCCAGCAAATACATGCATCTATTTAATCTTTTATTGCCCTGTCAGGAGCATAAGCATCCTGGAGTAAGCTTTTAAATCAGATACTTAACCCGCTAACTGTTGCATTAGGTTTCGTGGTCGATTCACCCATGCACAAAAAAACAGGATTTTTTTTTCTCCTTTTTCACAAAAATAATTCTTGCTCTTATAAATGAAAGAGTGCATGGAAGAGAATAGGGAAACCAATTATGAGTTCAATATTTACCTTAGTTTGGCCGTGGTATGCTATTTATGGACATCTGGGTGAAAAATGTAGTGTGTCTTATTAAAAAAAACACACACACACACGAGCTGGATCATATGATGTACGCAGCAGTCGCACGCTATTAATCATATGATGTACGCAGCAGCTATCGGGTTAAGGTGCTTGGCAAGCCATTCACTTCCGAGTGAATAGAAACACTTATATGCCATGTCCCACTACATACAAACCTTCATGGGTCATATTCTGTTGAGTGCCTCATCTCACTAGACTGCGAGGCAACCATATGATAAGAGAATCTAAGTGAATCAATTAGTTCTGAAATTCTGTCACTATGCCCAAACTCATGATGCCTCTGTGACCACTGTTTATGTGTTGCTGTTGTTGCATAACCCTGCTCTGTCTGGCCAAGAACCTGCTGACCAAAGAGAAGCAACTGCTTTTGAGAGGCCATTCTATAGGTACAATATAGTACATAAATCATGTAGGGATCCAATGCTCCCTTGCAGACAGTATCTCATCAGGGTGGTGGTAGGTGAGGGTGCTCATCATCCATGCACATGATGCAGTAATCCTATTTCTTCATGTCTTTTGTGTGTGTGTGTGTGTGTGTGTGTGTGTGTGTGTGTGTGTGTGTGTGTGTGTGTGTGTGTTTCTCCAAACCTTTCTGTCACTAGTTATTACCCTTCTTTCCACTTCAGGTGGCTCTACACAGAGATGTACCGATACCAATACCACAAAATTGGACCGATACTGAGCCAAACCTCTGCAAAAGAAACAACCACATTCTACTTGTAGTAGCCATCCCGGAAACTTGTCACGCTGTAGTATTGTAAATAAAAATACAGTAAAACCTCGATATCACAGACGTCAATAGACCGGAATTCGCTTTTATCGGACTCGAGGAGCTACCGGACTAAACTCCTATATATTGGAAAAAGTCCGATAAAGCCAGAAGCATTCCGGACTGCCAGACAACTTCAGCTATGTTCACCACAATAAGACAAGTAAAAGACATGTTTTTCAGTGCACAGTACAGTATTATTATACCATTTGATTAATGTAGTGAAGGTAAAACACAGTACAATACTGCAATGGTGGTGAAAACCACTGATGCAATCCGGACTAATGTCTGATATATCGTAAAAAGTCCGGATTAGCAGAGGTAAGTCCGGATGTCGCTTTTATCAGAATTTCGCATTTTTCGGACTGGCTTGGGCCCCAATTAGTCCGTTATAGTGAGGTCTTACTGTATAAATGAATTTAAACTATACGAATCAATATGAAAAAATTATAAATGCTGTGAAACAGTAATTTACATACTGCAGGCAAAAGACTGTGTGTAGATAGTGAGGGAGGGTGGTGCCTGCCATCTGAGGGCTGTGGCAGGGCCCTGAGCCGCTGATGCGAAGCTACCAATCTGTCCCGTACATGTCCATGGTGGCAGATGCGGCTCATTACCAATGAATGTACTGTATTACTACGCACCATGTACTCAAAATAATACGATACTAAATAATTGGATATTACCAATATTTTTCATCCCTATACAACTTCCAAATTCTATCTATCTATCTATCTATTGCCTGACGCCATAATCCCGTAAGGGGTGGCCATTTGACTTTGAGTTATTTGTTTCACGAGGAGGGGCACTGACCCTCCACCAACCCACTTGTTGATACATAGGGAGCACGTATGGTTTGGTTATATGGTTACCACCCAGCGATGTAAATGGTTTCTTGGCTTACAGGAAACCATTTGGCTTGCCACTCAATGTCAAGCCACCTGTAAAGGAAAGAAAAGCAATAAGAAGTGACAGGAAAGATGGGAGAAACAGGAAGATAGGAGGGCAGGCACAGAAAAATAATAATAAAGGGTAAGGAAGAAGTAGGCAGCACTACAGGGTGAGGAGACTGTAGCACCAGTCGAGCAGGGCAGTACTCCCAGGGAGGATGGAAAGCTGATGACAGGGAGAGCTGGAGCTCCCGTTTCATCAGCCCTCAGGACTTGTTCCTGACCATCCTCCTTTACTGAACTTTTTCAGTGTCTCAGTTACACAGAGAGTAGACCAGCATGCTCTCCTATACAAGTTTCTCTAACTGTCAACACCAAACTACATACCCCTACACACTACACTTCCTTTTCAAAATTTTCAAAATGGCGCATAAAAATCATGCCTCGGAGTCCCCAGGGGGGGGGACCATAAATGCCCCCACCATCCGCCCCTCTCCCGGTGACGACTCAAAGAGCTGCCTGGAACCACTGTCTGACTCACTCCTTCTTCATTTCTGTAACATTCGCGGCCTTTCCTCTAACTTTCACGCTGTTGAGCACCACCTCTTCTCCTCTAAACCTCACCTTCTCTTTCTCACTGAGACTCAGCTGTCTGAGGCAACTGACAGCAAACCCTTTTCTGTATCCTCCTACTTTCTCTATTCTCGTTTCAAAGCCAAAGGTGGCTGTTGCGTATACGTACGCAACGATCTATCTTGCTCTCGTGTTCCTGAACTTGATTCTTCTGAATTCTCTGCTCTCTGGCTTCGGCTTTCCTGTCATTCTCTGACTAAATATATCTGTGCTGTTTACTTATCTCCCAATTCTACTGACTATCAAAAATTCTTTGACTATCTTACTTCTACGATGGAACACATTCTATCCATTTCTCCTTTCTCTGAAATCTCCATTCTAGGAGATTTCAGTGTTCACCACCACCTTTGGCTCTCCTCTCCTTTAACTGATTCACCTGGTGAACAAGCCTACATCTTTTCTATCCTTAATGACCTAGAGCAGCTTGTACAGCACCCTACCCGTATCCCTGACCGCCTTGGAGAGAGTTCCAACATACTTGACCTTTTCCTAACAACTAATCCTTCTGCTTACACTGTTCATCTTTTCTCTCCGTTGGGCTCCTCCGATCACAATCTTATTACCTTAACATGTCCAATCGCTCCAGTACGGCCTGTGGACCCTCCAAAGAAACGCCACCTGTGGCACTTTGGAGCTGCAGATTGGGAGGCCCTCAGGCAGTACTTCTTTGATTTTCCATGGAATGATTATTGCTTCCATGGCCGGGAGCCATCTGAGTGTGCCTTGCGCGTTACGGAGGTTATTCTCTCAGGCATGGAAGCATACATTCCTTTCTCATATCCTCTGACTAATGCAAGAAAGCCTTGGTTTAATCACGCTTGTTCTAATGCTGTCCGCAACAAGGAGAGGGCCTATAAGAGGTACCGGAGCCAACCCACCCCTGAATCACACCTTTTATATATTTCTGCCCGGAATCGTGCTAAGTCTGTTCTTCGCTCTGCTAAAAACAATTTCATCCGTGCTAAATGTTCCCAACTCTCCAACTCGAATTCTTCTCGCTCCTTCTGGCACCTTGCCAAAAACCTTTCTAACAACTTTACCTCATCATCCTTCCCTCCTCTTTTCTACTCTGATGGCTCTGTAGCTATTTCTTCTACTGATAAAGCAGATCTCTTCGCTCAGACTTTCTCCTCCAATTCCACCTTAGACGATTCCGGTGCTATTCCTCCATCACTTCCCCCCTCTGACTTCCTATTGTCTGACATTAAAATTTCTTCAGCTGATGTGTTCTCTGCCATTACTGGCCTCAATACTAAAAAGGCATACGGTCCTGATGGAGTCCCTCCTGTTGTCCTCAAAAACTGTGCTTCTGTGCTTACACCCTGCCTAGGTAAACTCTTTCGTCTTTGTCTCTCAACTTGTACCTTTCCTTCTTGCTGGAAGTTTGCTCTCATTCAGCCAGTCCCAAACAAGGGAGACCATTCCCAACCCTCTAACTATCGTCCAATTGCTTTAACATCCTGCGTATCAAAAGTTTTCGAGTCAATTCTTAACAGAAAAATTTTAAAGCACCTTTCCTGTCACAGCCTTCTTTCTGATCGTCAGTATGGGTTCCGTCAGGGACGCTCCACTGGCGATCTTCTCACCTGCCTTTCAGACTCTTGGTCATCCTCCCTTCGGGACTTTGGCGAAAGCTTTGTCATTGCACTTGACATCTCAAAGGCTTTTGATCGAGTCTGGCATAAATCTTTAATTTCCAAACTGCCCTCCTACGGTTTCTATCCTTCTATCAGTGCCTTCATCTCTAGCTTCCTTTCTGGTCGTTCTATAGCTGCTGTTGTAGACGGCCATCGTTCCTCTCCTAGACCTATCAACAGTGGTGTTCCTCAGGGTTCTGTCCTATCACCTACTCTCTTCCTTTTATTCATCAATGACCTTCTAAGCTGTACATCTAACCCTATCCACTCATATGCTGATGATTCCACCCTTCACCTTTCCATTCGGTTCCCGCAACGTCCATCTCAGCAGTTGCTTCAACAAAAGAGGGATGAGGCTATGGCACACCTAATGTCTGATTTGGCTCGTATCTCTGACTGGGGTAAAAATAATCTTGTTATTTTCAATGCATCAAAAACTCAGTTTTTACACTTATCAACCCGACAAAATCTTCCTCAGGATTACCCACTAATGTTTAATAATGAACAGTTATGTCCTGCATCATCCTTGAACATGCTTGGGGTTTCATTCTCTCGGGATTTGTCTTGGAAAGAACATATTACATCTCTTGTGAAATCTGCTTCCAAGAGATTAGGTGTGCTAAGCCGATTCCGTACTTTCTTTACCCCTGCACAGTTGTTGACCTTCTACACGGGTTTTAATCGCCCGTGTATGGAATACAACTCTCATGTGTGGGGAGGCTCTCCACATGCAGCTCTTCTCAATAGGGTGGAGTCAAAGGTTTTTCGTCTCATTAACGCTCCTCCTCTTACTGATTCCCTTCAACCATTGTCTCTTCGCAGCACTGTTGCATCTTTATCTCTCTTCTATCGCTACTTCAATGGTCACTGTTCCTCTGAACTGTCTGCTTGCATCCCTCCACCTCTACGACGGGCACGTAGTACCCGTCTAGCAACAAACTCTCATCCCTTTTCTGTCCAACTCTCTAATGCAAGAGTTAACCGTTACTCCCAGTCTTTTATTTATGCAACTGGTCAACTCTGGAACTGTCTTCCTCTGTCTGTATTTCCTACTTCCTATGATCTCCAGTCTTTCAAACGCAGTGTGTCCAGGCATCTCGAATTGAACGGATCTTGAATTTGGCTCTCTTTTGTACTGTTTTTGTTTTTTCTTGGAAGGAACAGTATGCAGGCCCGTGGCCTTTGGTTCCTTCTTCCATGCATAAAAAAAAAAAAAAAAAAAAAAAAAAAAAAAAAAAAGTGAGTGGATGATGGCTGCCACCACCTACCACTCACTATTTAACAAAATAACTTCCAGTGAGTGATATGTTATGCACTAAATTCCTTTTGAGTATTGGAAGTATTGGCAGAAAATCAGCCGATACCAATACATCTGTACATCTCTACAACGAGTGACAAGCCAAATGGCTTCCTGTAGATCCGGAAACCATTTAAAATGTTGGATGGTAACCTAATAGCCAAATACTAGTAACAAGCTGATGTGAAACCCACTATGGTGCCCCTGTTAATTGGGTGAAGGTGCAAATGCAGCATCCACCCAGGAACCAAACCTCCATTCTAATCCCTGCGCCTCGCATGTGGCAAGGCGCTGTCAACCACATGGAACATCAATTTACTGGACAGAATAGCCCTGCAGGGGTAGCTGCTCATCTACAGTTGACAGGCATTCTCAATCAAACAGACTGGGGTAGCAAAACTACAACCTCACATGTGATGGACCTAGTGTTGTATATCGGAAAGTAAAAGCTGATTAATATCAGTACTGGTACCAGAGGAGAAAAACTGTTCGATAATTGGAATCGCACTGGAATCGGCTGCATGATGATGAAAAATATATACTGTATAATGATGAAAAATATACATCATCACCATTATCTGGACTTCCATACGAGAATTGAAGCAAGAGGAATAATGCCCAAATTTGAGACAAATTCAGACTACAAATGTAAGTAAATGTCAGAATGGGGGGAGGATGGGTTGGGCATGGTGTGGAACTCTATATGTAGCCACTTCCTCGTGGTTAGTTCTGGGTGACTCGTCATATGTCATGACGGGTCAGTAAAAGAGCTGCTTTACTGCGACAATTTGCATAAAACAATCAAAGGAGTTGCAGCACCTCTAAATAGTGGTTATTTCATACTAACTTTTAACAATATCTTTATTTCGACATTCTACAAGTTTCTGAACTATAGGCCAAGTCAAATATTAAAAAATATATATATTCACCCATTTTTGACCCACCCTAATATATACAGTATATACAGTAGAAGCTTGATATAACGAACACATGATCAAACGGAAGCTTGAAAAAACGGAACAACTTTTTTCCGTAAGGTACTTGCAACATACCGGAAGTTTTCCGTTCTGTCACGAGGAGTCAGGTTTCCTTAACGGAAACAAGCCAGTTTGTGGGTTCTGATTGCTATGTCTCTCTGTCTGTATCATTATGACTAGCATAGGCAGCATGTGTATTTACCTAATTGTGATATACAGGAAATGAGCTACGCTATGGAGTCCCGTCTCTGTTTCTCAGTAAATCAAATTTCTCCTTAAACTCATTTAATTTTTTAGACTGGACGATCCCTTTGTCCAGGCTATTCCACAGGTCTATGGATCTATAAGGAAAACTACATTTCTTGATGTCCTTCGAGCAGCTTGGCTTCTTTAGTTTCATTCCGTGTCCCCTTGTTACCCTGTCATCCCACACAAACAGATTTTCTCTGTCAATTTTATCTACTATCATGGTCCTGAACACTGCAATCATGTCTTCCCTCTCTCTCCTTTCCTCTAAGGAAGGCAAATCCAGCCTCTCTCTGTATGACAAATCTGCCAGACTGGGGACCCTCTTGGTTGCTGTTCTTTGTATTCTCAGAATCTTGGTTATATCTTTCCTTTTGTGTGGGGACCACACTATTGC
This sequence comes from Birgus latro, assembly GCA_018397915.1. NCBI lineage: Eukaryota > Metazoa > Arthropoda > Malacostraca > Decapoda > Coenobitidae > Birgus > Birgus latro. Next base: position 64,647 of record JAGKTI010000692.1, on the reverse strand, counting down.
TGCATATTCTAACCTGGGGTGGATCATGGCCACTATCAATTTTATCATCATCTCCCCATCCATGTAATGAAATGCCACTCTTATACTGGTCAAGAGTTTATATGTCTCTCTATCTTATGTGCTTTTCAGGTGACAAACTATCCTGGACCACCACTCCAAATCTTTCTCTCCTCTCACTTTTCTAATTGGCTCATTACTCATCAAATAATTCAATGATGGCCTCTTGGTACTTTTACCCATTTCCAATATTTTACATTTTTTTGCGTTGAATTTCATTTGCCACATCAAGCCAATCACGTATCCTATCCAGATCCTCTTGTAGCATTTTACAGCCCTCTTCAATCTTTACCTTTCTCAAGATATTTGCATCATCAGCAAACAGACTTGCGTAACTGTTCACTCAATCTACCGTATCATTTGCGTAAATCAGGAACATTACTGATGCCAACATCGAGCCCTGTGGGACACCACTTGTTACTTCCCTCCATCCAGATGTCCTGTCCTGTAGCAAAAGAAGCTACAATATTTAGTAGCAACTGTGTGTAGGCTTCAGGTCATTATTTAAGGGGTAAATATTGGAAAAATTACAAATTTCTGGAAAATTCTGTTCAATCTATTGTTTAGAAACGGAAAATTGAAAAAGCAGAATATTTGATAAAACGGAATTGGAGTTCGCTAAATTAATCCGTTATATCAAGCTTCTACTGTATATGGAAAGAACAAATGACATCTCTTGTGAAATCTGCTTCCAAGAGACTGGGTGTGATAAGCTGACACCGAACTTTCTTTATCCCTGCACAGTTGTTGACCTTGTACATGGGTTTTATTCGTCCCTGTGTGGAGTACAACTCTCATTGGTGGGGAGGCTCCCCACATGCAGCTCTTCTCAATAGTGTGGAGTCAAAGGCTTTTCGTCTCTTTAACTCTCCTCCTCTTACTGATTCCCTTCAACCTCTAACTCTTCGCCGCACTGTTGCATCTTTATCTCTTTTCTATCTCTACTTCAATGGTCACTGTTCCTCTGAACTCTGCTTGCATCCCTCCACCTCTACGACGGGCACATAGTACCCGTCTAACAACAAACTCTAATCCCCTTTCTGTCCAACTCACTAATGCAAGAGTTAACCGTTACTCCCAGTCCTTCATTTAACAACTTAACCGTGGGCCATCACTTTCATGACGCTCGGTGGCAATGGCTCGAGCCGCAGGCCGTCAGTTGGGTGCTTCTCTGTTGATTTTAATTAGCCCGGGCTTTCAAGATATAAATATATATAAAAAATTTGGGGAGATGCCTGAGTGATATTCATATTCAAGACAAACCTAATTTAGTATGTATTGTTAATATTTCCAACAACTTGTTTCATAGCATATACATTACCAGCTGATTTTGAACCCTTTTATACCCAGATACGTACCTAAATCAGTTGAATGTCGTCCTTGAAGGAGTAATGACGTCGACGTCGCGCCCCTCCATTTCCGCAGCTTTGGCAGCCATTTTAAATTACCGTGACCTTTACCCAGGCAAAACATCGTGTGGGAAGCGGTAAATGACTGCAGATATACATAAGTGTAATAAAGTAATAGGAATGTAAAGTGTGAGTGTGTATATGAATAAGAAATGACCAGATACGAGCTGCGAACTAGAGTGATTGGGATGGTATCATTTTCAATTGCTTTCACAGTGTTTTTTTGTGGGAGCATGGATACTTGTAAATAAATGAATAGTGTCTGTAATGATAACATTAAACATTGGTATTCATATTACGGGCTGTGGGGAAGTTTAAATTCGTTATCTAACTTCAGAATTCTCCACAAGTCCTACGGTAGTCGACGAGTGCTAATAAAACATCCCAGGAGAAAGCAGAACGTATGTGCCATATGCATATGTAATTATAATATTCTAGGACAAATAACTGATTTTTGGCAAATATTTTAAGAAAGTCAGACTGAGCACTAATTACCCCAGCGGGAAGTGCCAGGACTGCCTCCCACAACCCCGTGGTTTACGGGTTAAGCAACTGGTCAACCCTGGAACTGTCTTCCTCTATCTCTATTCCCAACTTCCTATGATCTCCAGTCTTTCAAACACAGTGTGTCCAGGCATCTCGAAATGAATGGATCTCGAAATTCGTTCACTTTCATATTGTTTTTCTTTTTTCTTGGAACAGTATGCGGGCCCATGGCCTTTGGTTCCTCCTTCCTTGCATAAAATATATACAGTATATAATGTATACTGTATATAAATATATATATACATACACATACATACATACATATATATATACAGTAGGCGCGGAAAGTATTGACTTTTTTTGCCGACGTCATTCTTTTTCACGTTAAGTGAAGTAGGGTCAATACTACCCTCCCCTGTGATGCAAAATGAGCTGACGCTTTCTCAACGGGAGCTGGCAACCCTGCTTGATAGGTTTGGCACCACAGGAGCAGGCTCAGTAATGTTTGGGCAGCCACAGGAGGAAGATTGTCTCTGTGTGTGATGCACCACGAGGGCATGTTTTGACTCAAATAACACAGTTATTTGGTTACCTACCACATTCTCATCATGCCTAAAGTAACCACAAACAAGGACAAACGTGTGGAAGTGATTACTTTATACAAAGCTGGCCACAAACTCCCATTTATTGCAAATCAGATGGTGTTAGACTGAGGACAGTGCAGAGACTGGTGAAGCGGTTCAAGGACAGTGGGGAGGCCATTCCTCCCACTCCACTTCCCAAGCCTGGGAGACCTCGTAAGACAACCTTCAGGACCCGTCAGCTGATCTCAAGGCAAGTTAGCAAGGATCCAAGGCTAACAGCACGGGATTTAAAAGAAAAGAACCCACAGTTGCTGGCAGATGTGTCTGTCAGAAGTGTGCAGCAGCTGTTGCATGACGATCTGGGCTACAGGAGTTTTTGTGCTCGTAAAAAACCACTGCTAACTGCACTTCAGAAGAAAAAGAGAGTAAATTTTTGTAAGAAATATCTTGCCTGGAGTGAGGAGCAATGGAAAACTGTGCTTTGGAGTGATGAGTCAACATTTACTGTCACTGGTACCCCTTCATCACGAGTGTACCGCAAACCAGGCAGTGACCCCCTGGATCCTAAGTACACTTCCAAGTTTGTTAAATACCCAGCCTCACTCATGGCTTGGGGCTGCTTTACATATTATGGTGTTGGTAGGTTGGTAATTCTACCTGCAAATGAAAAAGTGAACCAGAACAATTATTTGGAGCTCTTATGTGATGTTTTAAGTGACTCTTTTGATAAAACCAAGGCAAGAGTATTTATGCAAGATTCTGCCCCTGCACATGTTGCAAAGTCAGTGAAACAGTGGCTAACAGACTGTGAGGTTCCCTTTATTCGAGATTGGCCCGGAAACAGCCCAGATATCAATCCCATTGAGAATTTATGGGCGCACATGAAGCGGCAGCTGCGTAGTATGGACACATCATCTTTGCCTAAACTTGAGGCTGCAGCTATGGAGCAGTTTTAGTCCGTCTGTTCTGCAAAACTACGCCATCAGTCTCCCCAGACGCCTTAAGAAGATAATAAAGGTGAAGGGGAATGCCAGTAAATACTAAATTCAATGGTGAGTGTTAATTTATTTGTTTCTCCTTGCTAACCACAAGAATGTTTTCTTTTTTTAAGATGGCGTCAACACTTTCCGCGCCTACTGTATATATATATATATATAT
>JAGKTI010000692.1:30417-51993 GCA_018397915.1 Birgus latro | reverse complement strand
TAATTGGAAAAGTACTGTACACTGCGCTGCTATTGTTGTGCCCTGGGTTCATCTGAATCATATACCCAGTAGACTGCAAGCTGAAGTTGCCCTTCTGCAGTCCATCATCCTCAAATAGTGAGGAAGCTGAGGGGCATTCAAATAACCATTAACCAGGTAATGGAGTTACCCATTACATCAGTGCTACATCATCAAAGCATCCCTCTCTAGCACCTAAATTATGCGTCAACTCACCTTGATGTTGACTCTCCCTGCCTGACGTTTCATCTCCCCCAGTATGGCAGAGCAGAGTGAGGATTTGCCAGCCCCTACACTACCCACAATGGCTATCAGTGCCCCTTCATCCACTCTCAAGTTGATATTGTTAAGAACTGGCAATCCTTCATCATTCTTGACTTTATCCCCGTCCCATGCAAATGTTCCATTCTCTATTATAAGTTGTTTGCCTGAAAAGTACAATGTTGTTAATATTAAAACCACAGCCAGATTTCTACAACACCCTGACAAAAGGTGAAACTTTTACCTCATGGTCAAAACACATTTCACATGGATGATCAATTTATCAGTAAAAAAAAGGGAGGGGGGTGGGGGTTACATCCTAAACAGAGGTCAACTTCCTCATGGATAACCTAGGTACTGTATACAAAACAGACAAATCAGGTGCTATGAGGTGCACTTAAGTGGTCATTATGCCTGTGAGGTGGCACCAGGATTTTGAGGTCTTGAATAGTGGGTGACTGGGTGTGTACAGTAGTCCATTTTGCTGGGCATGTTGTTTATTAGTTCTTCCCTTAGCATTTTCTTTTCTGAATCCTATCTCATTCTACATGGGGGGGGGGGGGAAGGGGGGGGGGCAGAATGATTAGAATAGTAGGTCATAGTGCCCATCATTCACAATCCACTCGCTTAATGCAGCGCTACCTTCAGGAGGCTCTACTTAAGTGACAAGCCTCATCGTTTCCTATAATCCAAAAAAAAACTTTTATTACACTGGGTGGCAACCTCATGACCAAATGGATGCCTGGTGGTCTAAATGATTATGGAACTCCAACCAGATGCAGCCTATAAGGGTCTATGTCCAAGGGATTTGCAGCTCACATGATGCTACTCAGGGGTGAACTAGGCTAGTCACCATCACCCTAAATGTCGGGACATTGTGTCTTTGCCTGAGGCCCCTGTGCTCTTGATGGGGCTAAAAACGATTGGATGACAGATAAGATATAAGCCACTATATTTCCCCCTATACTCTTGATATGGCTATAAAGGATTGGATGATAGATAAGATATATGCCACTGTATTTCCCACTATGACTATTTCTCTGAACATATAGTCAGTCATGACATATCAGGAATTAATGTTTACTCTAGGATTTTGTTTCTTCTGTTACCATATACCTAGATGCACCTTACTTAAGGAATTAATAAAGAATATTAACTATTCTTTCACTTCCTAAGCTAAATAAAGTCATACGGTGACAGTAAGAACTGAATTAAAATGTCACTGTGCATTGGGATCAAGTGAATGTAAAAGGAAGTGAGAGTAGACAGTATGGTTGTACACAAACAATGGATATGAGCAAGGAAATGTTGTCACTGCAAGGCTCTAGGATCATCTGGATGTGAACCCAATAGACTGCAAGAAACTGGTCACTTCAGCCAGGCACTCCCAGAGATCTGGTGGGATTATACTGAAGAATTCTTTGTGGTGTGAAAGTGAAGTGCGTGAGATGAGTACATGTACTGTGTGAGGGACTGCAGTAGAGCAATGGCAAAGCAAGCTGTACACTACGTTGGTACTGATGGACGGCCGTATCGTGGTCTGGGTCTCTCTGAAAATGGCAGTTTCTGTGGGATAAATATCTGGTGGGGGTTCATGAAGGTCATGAAGGATGCTGTGTGACTGGAGGTTTGGATGGATGTGGTGGCTATTGCTTAAGTGTAATGCTAGGTAAGCAAGGAGATCTATATTGAAGCATTCTGTGTAACATTGGAAAATTACATGTAATATGCAGTATACAGCACCATTAAGACACAAAGTTTAATAACATGGGACAGAACTGTCTGAAATTTTGCAATAACCATTACCCATGGTGTCACACTGTTTCATATACAGGTACTTTCTTAATGAATCTACAGTACATCTTGTTATTATATCAGGGAAATTTGAACAATATTAGTGTTTTTGTTATTATGTACCAGACCATCAGTAAGACCAACTTCAGGCATTGCAATATTTTTTTCCAAGTGTCTAAAACATATTCTTGAAGGCACTCTAACCCCTCCACCGCTAAGTCCCCTGTGAAATCTTGTACAACCCATGCCAATGCTTGGTGGACTTTAGTGTCCTTTCACTACTTATGTTGGTTCAAATGTGCTGAAAAGTATACAAAATAAAAGATAAAATGAATAAATGCATACAACAAATTATTTCAGTAGTAACATCCCTGAGATTCACCATGTAATTCTTACTGATTAATGCCAATGACTGTCTAGGCCCCAGCAATAATCAATACCATCTGCAGTCATGGGATTAAGAATCAACTGTACCAAAATACTAAAGTGATACTATTTAACAGGCTACCAGCTCGAAGACTGGAGGCCGATACAGTACTGAAATTCAAGTATATCACTAACCAAGATTTTCCACTCATATATTAACTCCCACCAATACAGTGAAGTGTAGAAGTGCTTGTTCAACACCATGGAAACAAAGATAGTGGACTTACTTTCAGTATTATCCCGGGACACACAGTTAGGGTCAAGTTCGTCTGCATTCATGAACTTGTTCAGTCGCTTCAGAGACACACTTGCCTTTTGGGAATGTTGAAATCTGGTTAGGTACTGGCTACAAGTCTGAGCAACCATATTATGCAAACTTTTTATATTTATGAACAGCTGACTTACAAACCTCCCAAGTTAAGCTTTACTTTATGACCTGAATATCTTAAATATATCTAACATTATACTTTCTAGCAAAAGCTGACACATGTACTTAGTGAGCATCATAGTGAAACCAAGGAAGTGTGTTCCTGTCAAATACTTCACTTCCCTCCATTCTGGGACTTAATGGTATTATTTTTTGCTGTATCTATTATATACAACAAAACACTTATAAATTTCAGATATCCGGTAATCATAAGCAGCAAGTAACAAACAGTAAAGGTTTGAAGGCAGAGCTGCATAAAAGTTCAAAAGCATCATCATAGCATAACAGTGTGTGTGTAACATACAGGGTGCCAAAGCAGGCTATATAACTACCGTTCATACCTCAGCAGCAAAAGATGCTTCCTAACACTCTTCCTCAGTGTCTAATTTTTCATTTTACCTAAAAAATTTCCTGTAAAATACTTATGTCCTCTTAGTATCAATACAGACTGCATAAATAACATACAAAAGAATCACAATATACTATACTTCATCCAAGTTCAATTTAGCAGAGATTTTTGTCCTTCTGCAGCATCTTGCCAGTAGCTATCAATCTATCTATTGCCAGACGCCTCAATCCCGTAAGAGGTGGCCACAAACAAATCACCTCCACGTCGTCCTGTCCCCTGCCATTTCATTGCCCTGCTCCCAGCTCACACCCCCCCTCCCTCATATACCTCTCCACTCCATCCCTCCATCTCATCCTTGGCCTCCCCCTCCCTCTCCCCCCCTCCACATCACTCACATACACTCTCCTCATCAGTCTCTCACTCTCCATCCCCTCCACATGCCCAAACTGCCCCATGTGTTTCTCCTAATGCTTCCTATCATATCCCCATCCACACCACAATGCTCCTTCACTTCTTCATTTGTCAGTCTGTCTCTCCATGTGACTCCACATGCTCAAGTAACTCATTTCCACTCCTCTCACTCTTGACTTCTGTCCCTCCAACAAGGTCCAAGCTTCACTTCCATACGTTAGAGATGGTATCACAATACTGTCATGTAGTAGCTTTTTCACTACCATGCTCACTTCCCTTTTTCTTATCACTGCTTTCAAAGAACCAGCAACCTTTCTTCCCTGTTATACCCTTTCAAGCACTTCACCCTCTAAACTTTCATCCTTACTCATCACACTACCCAAGTACTTAAACACACTCACATTCTCCATTTCCTCCTAATTCAACCTCACTGTACATTCACTGACTTCACTTCTCTCGAAGACCATAACTTTACTGTTCCCTATATTCACCTTTAGATTCCGTTTCTTACACACTCTTCCAAACTCATCCACCAAGCCTTGCAGCTCCCCATCATCTTAACAACACAGTATCATCTGCAAATAACAGTACTGGGAGTTTCCAAACACTGCCCTCTCTCACTAGGGCCACTCCAATATCCACTGCCCTACCTTGTATCTCTTTTATAACCTCATCCATATACAGATTGAACAACCATGGAGACATGACATATTCTTGTTTCAATCCGACCTTCAAATAGAACAATTCACTCATTTCACTATCCACACGCACTCCAGCCTTAGCACCCTCATACATACTCTTCATGGCCTTCAACAACTTCCCATCTACTCCATATATTCCTACTACTTTCCACAATCCTTGTATATCCACTCATATCCACCCTGTCATGTGCTTTTCCCAAATCCATGAAGGCCACATACAACTTTCCCTTCTCTAGAAACTTTTCCACTAAAGATCTAAGGACAAATATCTGATCTACACAACCTCTTCCCTTCCTAAAACCTCCCTGTTCTTCTCCAACTAATTCCTCTGCTATTTCCCTAACTTTCTCAATACGTATCCTGCCATATACTTTTTCTATTACACTAAGAAGACAAATGCCCCTATGATTACTAAACACTTCTTTTTCCCCTTTTCCTTTATACAGGGGAATAATTATACCTGACTTCCAATCCTCTGGGACTTTACCTTCCTTCCAGGCCAATCTGCACATCTTCCACATTCATTCAACTACCATCTCTCCCCCATGCTTCAGCATTTCATCACACACTCCATCAATTCCTGGGACTTTCCACATTTTAACTTTCATCATTGCTTCCACAACTTCCATCCTACTAATTTCTTCCTCTCTTCATCCCTCCTTCTCCCACCCATTCCCCAGCCACTATACTTGCATTACTTTCATTCTCTATGTTCAGCAATTCCTTAAAGTGTTCTCTCCATCTGCTCACTTTTTCTCCCTTCTCAACTAGTAATCTGCCATTTTTATCTTTCACTCTCCAACTAACTTCTTCAGCACCCTGTCTAACTCTCTTTACTTCTTTCCAGAACATTTTTTTGCATTCCCTCCTCTTTACACTCAAGTTTCATCCAAATTCCCCATCCACTCTCTTCTTACTCTCTCTTACCAATTTTTTCACCTCTCTCTTCCTCTCTACATATAACTCTCTCTTCCCTCTCTCAACTTCTTCCACACCCCCATTTCTCATCCATTCACTATATGCTTTCTTCTTTTGTGCCACAGCCTCTCTCACCTCTTCAGTCCACCATGCTGTTCCCTGCACCCCCTTTCATCTTCTCTTCACCCCATACACCATGTCACATGCTGCATATATTTCTTCTGTGAATTTCTTGCACACACCTTCCATCTCCCCCAGCTGCTTCACATCATACTGTATTTACCCAATCAGCCCTCCACTTCCATCTTATATTATGTCTTCCCATCCTCCTTGTATGAACAACTTCCACCTGCCCTTCCCTCCTCCTATTCCTCCATTGCACTTGAACACTGACTTTCACCACCACCAAACGGTGGTCAGAAAGTCCACTTCCCCAATCTCTGCATGCTCTTGCATTCATTACATACTTTCTCATTCTGTCATCCACACACATATAATCAATCATTGACTTCTGTTCATGCAGTTCACCACCCACCCTTCTCATCACTCACTACATATACCTGTGGATCATTTTGTGCCTAAAGAAGATACTGGATATCACCAACCCTCTCCCTGCACAAATGTCCACTTAGAGCACTGCCATTTTCATCCACTTCTGCAAGCACACCCCACTCATCAACTACTCCATTTATCTTCACATTCGCATCACCCTGTCCCTAACTTGTCTTTCTTATCCAAGATTATTGAGTGTGCCATACTTGATCAACTCTTACCAACTAGAACATAACAGAGTTGTTCCTGTTGTTCAATCAGCATACAGAAAATACCATTCAACTGAAACAGCATTAACAGGAATTCATAGTGACTTAGTGGCAAACACCTATGGTGGGATGTCCTCTCTCCTAGTTCTGTTGGATCTGTCTGCGGCTTTTGATACAGTACAACATAAACTATTGTTGGATGACCTGTATTTTCATGGCATTCATGATAATGCTCTTTTGCTCCTTAAGTTGTATCTGTTGCCCAGATCTCAAAGAATGGTTGTTGATTACACTAGATCAGATTCTGCTCCCCTTCTATTCGGAGTCCTTCAAGGATCAGTTTTGGGTCCAATTCTAGTTACTATCTACATGAGTAGTTTATCACTTCTACTCGATGCTCACGGCATGTCCTATCATTTTTTATGCTGATGACACCCAGCTCTACGTTAAGGTGTCAGCTATCAACGATACTAAGCTTGAATTTCAATTGTCCGATATTAAGATCTGGATGGCCAGGAGGAAACAAGCTGAATGATGGTAAAACTGAGATCGTTATCATGAGAGGAAATAGAAGGGGTGACGACACTGATAATGCTCTTGTTCTGAACACTGGTGTGTCACAGCTTCATCCAGTCAGTTCTGTGTGAAATCTGGGTGTTGATTTTAGTCAAAGTTAAATTACAGGGAACATATTGTCAGAGGGTGTAACTCACATATCAGAAATGTGTACTCTTGAGAAAATTCCTGAACTGACATTCCCTCTTAACACTGGTCCATGCAGTGGTCTTGTCTTGTGCTGATTATTGTAATTCACTGTAGAGTGGTCTTCCAAATAATGTACATAACTAGAGTTCAGTCTGTGTTGAACAGGGCAGCATGGCTTATCTTTGGTCTTCCCCCGCAAGCCTTGACTACATCTCTCCTAATTGAGCTGCATTGGTTAGCAGTAATTTAAGCTGTCTCATTACATTCACGGTTCTTAGGTTTGGTGAACCGAAATATCTTGCTGAATTGTTAAAACTCCCATCAGCATGACCCAGGTGTGATGTTAAGTAGTGAAGATGATTCCTTGCATCTTGACGAGCCTGGAGCCATTCACCAGTCATCTTTCTCTGAATGTTCTTCTGTGTATAGAGCCCCTAGATTATATAACAGATTGCCACTGTCCATGAAACAACTCCCTTCTGTTGAATCCTATAACCTGAGGTGTTCCATCGATGTTCGGGTATGTCGCAACATTTTGTCACAGTGACACCCATAGACATACCCATACGTTATGCAACTGCAAGGTCAGTCATCTGCACATTTTTCAAGTTTCACCGGTGATTTTTGGTAAGGATATGTGGGAGACCTTCCTCTATCTGCTGTCAAGTGGGGATACTGACTTGGTCCACCTGACCCCCTTCCCCAAGTAGGGATACTCCCTGGCCCCACCTGACCCCCCTCCCCCCCCCCACACACACTCGGCAATTCACCTGCTAGCAGCAACTTGGCCAGTAAAGACGTGTCGCGCCACGGTCTCTCCAGTGATGAAATTCACGGTGAAAGTGATTCCTGAGGTGAAGGACAAAGAAATGAAGAAGCTAGAGAAAGAAACAAACATAAGTGATGAGGTGGTAATGTCGTAAAGGAAGGTGCCATATGCGGATGTGTTTGGTGACTGAACAATGCTTATATTGCCTATATTATTGTGTGAAAACCAATACAGTCTTGTACTACACAAAAATTTGCACCAAATAAATAAATAAATAAATATGTAATTTAAAGTGGATTGAATTAGTTACCCCTCCCATAGTTCGTTTTCTTTGAAGCCAGGTACCCTGAGAGAGAACGAAAAGCTAAGGCTGACTGTCACCTATAGCAACATTTATAAGCTCAGGAGGGCGATTTCTCTATGAATTTTCGATGTTTCTCACCAAAAGCAGAGGTTCGAGCCCAAAAAAAAAAAATTCCGAAATTGCTCGGGACTGGGGGGTATCGGAGGTGGGAAATCGGTTGGGACATGACGAGTTAAGAGACAGCTGAAAGCCCTTCTTTTTTCAAAATGCTACGACCTGGAGAGAAGTACTATGACAGATGATTATAGAGTTTAATTACTGCCACTTTCATATATATACATATATTTTTCTACTGATGAAGTTTGTATTGTATATGAAAGATGTCACAATTCTTGTAACTGTAAAAATAATCTATATGTGTCTCGAGTGCTAGTGAATTCCCTAAGGAAGAACTGGTGCTTTTGAGAAATGAAAGCACCTGTTCATTATTATTATTATTATTACTATTACTTTTCCATTCATGCCTCCAATCAAAAACACCTTCACATTCCCTACTTTTCCATTCATGCCTCCAATCAAAAACACTCATTCCTCTCAAACTTTTCCATGCATGCTTCCACACTGGCCTAGAACTCTTCTTTCAATCTGCCTGCACAATCTTGGATTGGCACACACACACACACACACACACACACACACACACACAGGTCGCCGACGTGGACAGACGTCCTCCTGGACTGCAGGGAAATAATCGTGGCATCAGCGGCGAAAGGAAACCAGCCTATTGTGATTATAGAAATGAGTGCGTGAGTGGTGGTTCCGTCAGACATTAGTTTTCACACACACACACACAGGTGAGGTGAGAGCAAGATACAGTGTAGAAAAGTTTCCATATGGTTGCATCATGGCGGAAAGCGACGGCGGTTTGTTTACGTCTGGCGAAAGTGAATTTGTGGGTTTCTCCGACGAAGATGCGAGAAATGGAAGTTCAAAATTGTATCAAATAAGAGTAGCAGGAGTAGAAAAAACGGCGGAGAAGAATGTCCAGGAATTGATGAAGGTATGGGTAGTAATTAGGGAGCTGCAGGAGAGGACCTTACAACAGGAGAGAGAGATCAAAGGTTTAAAGAACGATCTGGAAAAAGTTTACACACGCAGTGCAGAACAGGAAAGAGAAGTCACGGAATTAAAAACGAGCAACGAATCTGCCACAAATGAAATAGAACACCTCAAGAGGGAAAACAGGAGGTTGGAAGAAGAAAGAGACAGAATGAAAAGTAAATTAGAGGAGTATGATTCAAAATCAAGGATGCAAGATGAACATATTAAGGAAATCAAGGAGCAACAAAAGGGGTGGAAGAAAATTCAGGAGGAAGGGAATGTAAATTTGAAAGAGATTATTGAACAACAAAGCAAGGAAAAGGTGGAGAAGGAAGTGGTTAGGGTATTGAAAAGTAGAGAAGCTCTAGTCAGGGATGTAGCAGATAAGAAAAAATGTGTAATTATTTTAGGGGTAAAAGAAAAGCGTATCACGATAAGATCTGAAAGAGAAAGAGAAGAATTGAGTAAAGTTAAAGAAATATTATCAGTAGTCATGGAGGGTTACAATGAAGCCCTAGAAGAGATTGAAGAAGTGTTTAGGTTAGGTAAGTATGAGGAAGGAGGGGCAAGGCCATTGAAGGTGAAGTTCAAGTCCCAGGCAATAGTAAATGAAATCATGAATAGGACATGGAGATTAGCAGACAAAGAGGGGTTCGAAAATGTCTGGTTAAGGAGAGATGCAAATGAGGAAGAAAGAGCTAAAATAAAGGAGTTAGTAAAGGAAGCTAAGGCAAAAAACGAACAAAGAACGGAGAAGGAGAAGACAGTGTTTTATTGGAGAGTTATGGACCAGAAATTGAGAAAATGGTAACGACGGAGAGGAGGAGAAAAGACGGTATAAGTAATAACGAAAAAAGTTTAAAAGTGGCGTACACTAATGTTGATGGATTAATATCGGCAATGTTAGAAATCAACGATTTCTTGAGGGTACAAGAACCTGATGTTATGTGCTTTGTAGAGACCAAGTTAAGGGAGAATATTGATATCCATATGGGAAATGGCAAATACAAATTGTGGAGAAGAGACAGAAAAGATAAAATGGGAGGAGGAGTGATGATAGCAGTGAAGAATAACCTAAATATAGATTCTGTGGAAATGGGAGAGGGTAGGGCAGAAGTGATAAACATGAAATTAGAAACTGGAGAGAACTGTAAGAGAGATATAGCAGTGGTATATGTTCCACCTAAGACAAGAGCATGGACTGATGATGAATACCAGGAGATGTTGTCAGACATGGTTAGTTACTTACAGAAAGTGATTGAGAAAAGCAGCAATATAATTCTAATGGGTGATTTTAATTGTAAAGAGGTGAACTGGGAGGAATGGGACTCAGGAGGTGGCGAAGATTCGTGGGGCACTATATTGTTAAACATTGTGATGAATAATGTCATGACGCAGTGGGTCAAAGAAGAGACAAGATTCCGAGGTGATGACACCCCAGCAAGATTAGATTTACTGCTAACCAAAGAACCTGACGTAATTGAATCCTTGAAATATATGTGTCCTATGGGAAAAAGTGATCATGTGGTCATTGAGTTCCAGATGATAATAGGGAACGTGGTGCCAAGAGATGAGCTCCATAGGCAGGGAAGATACAACTTTGGGAAAGCAAACTTTACAGAATTGAGTAAATTTTTTGAAAATGCAGATTGGAGAAAATTCAGAGAAACAAGAGAGATTCAGAGGAAGTGGGATATCTTTCTAGACCTCTATAATTCAGGAGTGGATAAATATGTTCCAAGAGTAAGTGGGAAAGAATACAGGAAAAAGGAGTGGTTTAATAGAAGGTGTATTATAGCAAAAAAAGAGAGGAACATGGCATGGAGCAAATGGAGAAAGAGAGGTAATAACAGAACAAAGGAAGAATATAAAAGAACTAGAAATGAATATACAAGAATTCGTAGAGAGGAAGAAAGGAACTTTGAAAAAGGTATAATCGACAAATGTAAGGATGAACCCAAACTGTTTTATAGATTTGTTAATGGCAAATTGAAGCAAAAGGAAGGAATCACCAAACTGAAAGTAGAAGGAGAGGTCTATAATGATGCGGCAATGCAAGCTGAAATAATGAACAAACGTTTCCAATCAGTTTTTACTAATGAAGGGGAGTTTGTGGAGGGGGAAGGAGTGACTAGGAGTGTAGTGATAAAAGATATAAAAGTGGAAGTACAGGAAGTGTACAAATTACTGGAAACTCAAGATGTAAGGAAAGCCCCAGGACCAGATGGAATTTCAAATTGGGTACTGAAGGAATGCAGAGACCAACTGGCAGATAAGATTCACAGTTTAATTGTGTGTTCGCTGGAAGAAGGGAAAGTGCCTCGGGAATGGAAGAGAGCAAATGTGGTACCAATTTATAAGAGAGGAAACAAGGAAGAACCCCTGAACTATAGACCAGTGTCCCTAACCAGCATGGTTGCAAAATTGTGTGAGAAGGTTCTGAAAGATAGGTGGATAAAATATCTGGAAGAGATGAATATTTTGACTGAAAGTCAGTTTGGATTTAGAAGTGGAAGGTCATGTGTTTCCAACTTGTTGAGCTTTTACTCAAGAGCGATTGATGTGCTGCAGGAGAGAGACGGTTGGGTGGATTGTGTATATTTAGATTTGGAGAAGGCCTTTGACAAGGTACCCCATAAGAGACTAATGTGGAAACTAGAGCATATAGGAGGACTGAAGGGTAACCTCCTGGAATGGATGAAAGACTTTTTGAGAGACAGACAAATGAGGACAGTAATAAAGGACAGGATGTCTGGATGGAGAGAAGTAACAAGTGGTGTCCCACAGGGCTCGGTGTTGGCACCAGTAATGTTCCTGATTTACATAAATGATATGGTAGATGGAGTAAACAGTTATGCAAGTCTGTTTGCTGATGATGCCAAGATCTTGAGGAAGGTAGAGGTTGAGGAGGACTGTAAAATGCTGCAGGAGGATCTGGATAGGATACATGACTGGAGCCGGATGTGGGAAATGAAATTCAACGCAAAAAAATGTAAAATATTGGAAATGGGTAAAAGCACCAAGAGACCATCACTGAACTATATGATGGGTAATGAACCAATCACAAAAGCAAGAGAAGAGAAAGATTTAGGAGTGCTGTTCCAGGATAGTTTGTCACCTGAAAAACACATCAACAAGATAGTTAGAGAGACATATAAACTCTTGACCAACATAAGAGTGGCATTCCATTACATGAATGAAGAGATGATGAAAAAACTGATAGTGGCCATGATCCGCCCCAGGTTAGAATATGCGGCAGTAGTGTGGTCCCCACACAAAAAGAAAGATATAAACAAGATTGAGAGAATACAAAGAACAGCAACCAAGATGGTCCCCAGTTTGGCAGATCTGTCATATAGTGAGAGGCTAGAAAGGCTGGATTTGCCATCCTTAGAGGAAAGGAGAGAGAGGGGTGACATGATTGCAGTGTTCAGGACCATGATGGGAGTAGATACAATTGATAGAGAAGATCTGTTTTTATGGGATAAGAGAGCAACAAGAGGACATGGACTGAAACTGAAGAAGCCGCGCTGCTTGAAGGACATCAAGAAATATAGTTTTCCGTATAGATGCATAGACCTGTGGAATAGACTGGACAAAGAGATCGTCCAGTCTAAAAACTTAAACGAGTTTAAAGCTAAATTTGACTTATTGAGAAACAGAGACGGGACCCCACGAGCGTAGCTCATTTCCTGTAAATCACAATTAGGTAAATACACACACACACACAATCTAAATCACTTTTAACAAACAGCTAAATATTCCTAGTGCCTGTAGCTCCTCCTGCAGAAAATAAAATGTAAATATGCATGCAGGTGGTGCCAGCCTGTCTCTATTGTGATACCTAACTTACATTGCTAGTCACTTGATTTTGACTCTGCTCATCCTTATCTATGCATTTCACTCTTACCTTTAATAAATACAAATATTCTTAGTGCCCATAACTGAACAAGTATTCCATACAGATGAGACAGGCCTATGGTGGAATGTATTAAAGGAAATGCATTTTTCTATGTATCTATCTATTGCCAGATGCCTCAATCCCATAAGGGGTGGCCACAAACAAATCGCCTCCATGTCCCCCTGTTCCTTGCCATTTCACTGCCCTGCTCCCATCTCTCCCCCCCCCTCTCTCATATACCTCTCCACTTCATTCCTCCACCTCACTCACAAACACTCTCCTCATCAGTCTCTCACTCTCCATCCCCTCCACATGGCAAAACCACCTCAATGTGTTTCTCCTAACACTTCCTATAACATCCCCATCAACACCACAATGCTCTTTCACTTCCTCATTTGTCAGTCTGTCTCTCCATGTGACTCCACATGCTCCTCTCAGATAACTCATTTCCACTGCTCTCACTCTAGTCTTCTGTCCCTCCAACAATGTCCAAGTTTCATTTCCATACGTTAGAGATGGTACCACAATAATGTCATGCAGTAACTTTATCACGTCCATGCTCACTTCCCTGTTTCCTATCACTGCTCTCAAGGAACCAGCAACCATTCTTCCTTGATGTACCCTTTCAAGCACTTCACCCACTAAACTTCCATCCTTACCCATCACAATACCCAAGTACTTAAACGCACTCACATTTTCCATTTCCTCATCACCCAATCTCGCTGTACATTCACTGACTTAATTTCTCTTGAAGATCACACCTTTACTCTTCCCTACATTCATCTTTAGATTCCATTTCTTACACACTCTCCCAAACTCATCCACCAAGCCTTGCAGCTCCCCATCATCTTCACTTAACAACACAGTATCATCTGGAAACAACAGTAATGGGAGTTTCCAAACACTGCCCTCTCTCATTAGGGCTGCTCCAACATCCACTGCCCTACCTTGCATCTCTTTTATAACCCCATTCATATACAGACTGAACAACCACGGAGACATAACACATCCC
The DNA here is from genome assembly GCA_018397915.1 of Birgus latro. NCBI lineage: Eukaryota > Metazoa > Arthropoda > Malacostraca > Decapoda > Coenobitidae > Birgus > Birgus latro. Next base: position 38,135 of record JAGKTI010000692.1, on the reverse strand, counting down.
TGTTTCAAACCGAATTTCAAAGAGAAAAATTCACTCAGTTCACTATCCACACGCACTGCAGCTTTAGTCTCCTCATACATACACTACTCTTCATGGCCTTCAACAACTTCCCATGTACTCCATATATTCTTATACTTTCCATATTCCTTGTCTATCCACCGTATCATATGTTTTGTCCAAATCCATGAAAGCCGCATACAACTTCTTTCCCTTCTCTAGAAACTTTTCCACTAAAGACTTAAGAACAAATATCTGATCTACACAACCTCTTCCCTTCCTAAAACTCCCTGTTCTTCTCCAACTAATTCCTCTGTTATTTCCCTAACTCTGTCAATAAGTATCCTATATACTTTTCCTATTACACTACGAAGACAAATGTCCCTACGATTACCACACACTTCTTTTTCCCCTTTTCCTTTGTACAGGGGAAAAATTATACCTGACTTCCAATCCTCCGGGACTCTACCTTCCTCCCAGGCCAAACTGCATGTTTTTTTAATCATTAAAATCAAGTTAGCATGACAAATAAGTGGTTGTATAAGAAATATATACAGTAAGACCTCACTATAATGGACTAATTGGGGCTCAGGCCAGTCCGAAATATGCGATTTTCCAATAAAAGCGACATCCGGACTTACCCCTGCTAATCCGGACTTTTTCCGATATATCAGACATTAGTCCGGATTGCATCGGTAGTTTTCACCAACATTGCAGTATTGTACTGTGTTATACCTTCACTACATTAATCAAATGGTATAATAATACTGTACTGTGCACTGAAAAACATGTCTTTTACTTGTCTTATTGTGGTGAACATAGCTGAATTTGTCAGGCAGTCCGGACTGCTTTCTGGCTATATTGGACTTTTTCCGATATATAGGAGTTTAGTCCGGTAGCTCCTAGAGTCCGATAAAAGCGAATTCCGGTCTACTGAAGTCCGTTATATCGAGGTTTTACTGTACTGTACAGTGCAGCCTCATTCGACACTGCATCATTATATGATAAATCATTACAACAATAATAAAAAAATCATGCCCTGTCTCGGTACAATGTTAAAAAATCAATCGCGATTTTGCTACAACAATATTTATGACAACCACCTCAGAGAATCTTGTGTGGATGTGGTGACACATGCAAGCCAAAATGGCCACCCAGTGTTTACACTGGCTATGGTCGTTGCCTTTCTTTCTAATTTATGCATGAAAGTCCACTGAAACACTACTGACATCACCAAATAACAGTGTAAGTGCTTAAATAGTAAAGTGCAAAATTAAGTGAAGTGATACTTGTGATCAGAAAATCTTGTCAATCTTATGTACCCATCATCCCCATATGGGCCTCCACTCAGCTGACTGAGCCAAGATGGCCACCCAGTGTTTACACTTCCTGTGATCATCAGCCTTTCATTTTATTTTGTGTAAGAGGCCACTAAATCATCATGGTCATCGCCAAATAACATCACAAGTGGTTAACAAATAGTGCAGTTGCTGTGATATTAAGTGAAGTGATATTATATCTTTTTGTGTGGAGTGGTCATCCAGGCCCTCAAACTGTCCCCGAATCTGGGGGTGGGGGTAGGGAACAACTCATACTGGCATAGGAGAAACTTCAGGTGGGTGGAGAGGATTTTTTTTGTCATTTCAGGTTTTGTGGAAGAGGTGATGCAATCCAACTGAATAACTAGGCTGCACAAATGAAACAGAATAACACTTTCAAACATTAAGCAGTACACCCATCACAAACATCAACACCACTGTGCACACTTTCAATACAATTATTCAAAACACAGACAAAAGACACATCCCTAGAGACACCAAAAAGAGACACAATCCCAACTTCACACCAGAAATTCAAGGCCTCATCAGTCAATGCAACACACTACAACAATCTCCAACACCCCATACACAAGACACCACACAGCAAGTACAAGAACTCACATTCAAATAAACAATAAAATATCAGAGCAGCAAACACTAAACAGGGATAATTTTCCCCAAACATTTGAGCACAAAACAAACTCCAGTAAACTCTACAAAACACTAAACAGTATCACACTCTCCAACAGCAACACTACACAATCACATGCTGCCATCACAACAACAGACACCATACGCTCGAACAAACAACAAGCAAATATTCTCATCAATCACTTTTCACACGTCAGTCATCTAAACACCCATCGCGATGACCGATGTGTCATCCGATACAAGAGACAGTTCCCCACAGATCCAGACTTCACACCCTTCACTTACAACCAGACAAAGCACATCATCAGCAACCTTAAGCACTCATCTGCCTGTGGCCCATCACAACATGGTTTTAGGCCACTACACTCCACAAACACTCTTCTTACAGACCTCACACAGAGAGTTTTTGATGGCATGAATTCAGCTAGGCCACCACATAGAACACTGCTTGTCACACTAGACATAAGTAAAGCTTTTGATTCCATCCCCCGCCACAACCTCACAAACAAAATATTCAATGCAAACATGCACAATACCACAAAAAGATGGCTGGCAAACTACTTAGCAGGGAGATATGCACATGTAACTTTTGCTGGTCAGTCCTCAAACATCAGAAACTTCACAAATAGCATCCCCCAAGGATCTGTCTTCTCTCCTACACTCTTCAACCTATACATGCATGACATACCCACACCCCACACACAACAACTACACATACCTTTCTATGCAGATGACACAACACCTACATGCACACACCAAAACGCAAACACAGCCGCACACATCCTCCAACCTTACCTCAACACACTACACGAATGGTTCACAACAAACAGACTCAAAATAGCCCCAGCCAAATCTAAAGTGACCCTTCTCACAAACTGGACAGCATAACACAGTCACATTCCACACCTCACCATAGACAACACTCCCCTACCACACACACACACACACACACACACACACACACAAAATCCTGGGTGTAACATACATCAATGTCATTTAAACAACATGTCACAAACACCAAAAATAAATTAACACCTAGACTCAATGCCTTGAAGTTACTTGCCCATACAACATTTGGACACAACAAAGAAACCACCACCACAGTATACAAACAATATGATGTTTAGTGATGAACTAGGTGGGGGCACTCACCATCCACTCACTCAATGTAGTACTACTCTCAGGTGTCTGCGAACTAGGTGGGGGCGCTCACCATCCATTCACTCAATGTAGTACTACTCTCAGGTGTCTGCCCTTTCCTCTCCACCATTCTTCTTTCCTTCCATCCTCTTCCATCTTTCTGTACTTCATTCTGGTGCTTTAGTGGGTAATTAAGGCACTCCAACTGGACTGAGTTAGTGAAGGTTTACATCCAAGGAGTGGTTGGGGTTTACTGTTCACGTAATGCCACTCAAGGACGAGTGAGGCTGGTCACTCTCATCTTAAATGTCGGGACTAACTTGCCTAGCCCGGGGCTCCTACGCTCCTCATGGGGCAATGTAGGACTGTATGATGATGAACTATGCGAGCCCTGCTTGGGCTTCTAACCTCACTGAAACACTGTAACACCTTACACACCATACAGAACAAGGCCCTAAAAATTATCACAGTTGCACAGCTACTAAACCTAAAGACCACCTCCACCATCTATCTGTTGCCAGATGCCTTAATCTCGTAAGGGGTGGCCACAAACAAATCGCCTCCATGTCGCCCTGTCTCCCACCATTTCACTGCCCTGCTCCCAGCTCACACCCACCTCTCTCATATACCTCTCCACTTCATCCCTCCATCTCATCTTTGGCCTCCCCCTCCCTCTCCTGCCCTCCACCTCACTCATATACACTCTCCTCATCAGTCGCTCACTCTCCATCCTCTTCACATGGCCAAACCACCTCAGTGTGTTTCTCCTAGTGCTTCCTATCACATCCACATCCACACCACAATGCTCCTTTACTTCCTCATTTGTCACCAAAGTTCTCAAAGTCAAAGACCATTTAGACATGAAAGGAACACAAATTCTTCCCGCAGCCTCCACAAACCCAAAATATTTACTACACTACATGGCAGAACATCCACACACACACACACACCAAGGAACATCAAAACAACACCCAGTACACAATATCATACACAATTACTGTCATCTCTCTCCCCTCACCCATCTCAAACCAGCATCCAAAAGCATATCCATGCTCAAATCACTCACCGCTCCATTCAGTTACATAAAGACAACACACAACTGCATGCACGGCCTCCTAATATCCAACCTTCTTAATCATACCTCCTTCGTGAGGACAGGGTCCACCTGGCCAGGCTGAGATATCATCATCATCCAGCCCTCTCGAGTTATCAGAATAGGCTGGATGACTCCATTGCTGATGCCTGTCTAGGATGCAATGCAGCACCCCATACTATTAAGCACATTACGGAAGACTGCACTGCACACAATCACCTGCGCCGACAACACAACATACAGTCCTTGAGAGCTCTGTGGGAAAGCCTGGTCTCAGCTGTGACCTTCCTTAGGGACTCAGGGCTGTTCAGCCTGACTGCCTAGAGAACAGCTACTGCTACTATTACTAGCAAAGAGTATAGAGACAGGTAAGAGGGGACAGTCGCACCATCCTCGTGTAACTCTGGGTGACAGTGGCGCACCAAGCAGCAGGCGTGGAAACAGAGCTGGAGAATGTACACATCATGCCGTACAGCCAGTTATGTGCTGCTATTAACTGCAGAAATTCTAGGCAAAAATGGCCACAATTCCCCCCCCCCAAAGGACAAGGAAAGGTGAGTGATATATTGTCAATCACATTTTATCTAAACTAAGTTCACGCTGATGAAATTATCAGAAATGTTGATCTGGCTGGTTATTCTCTCATTGTTGCTTTGGTATTTAATTCACAGTGTTTTATATAGGCACTACAAGTGGTTACTGAGCGTTGTTCTAGGGTATCAGGCGCTTTTTATGTTGCACATGCTATTTTATTTTCTCTGTTTTATCTATAGACTACCATGGTTACTAAATGTTGTTAACTTATAGGTCAAGGAGATGGGTCCAGAATTCGAGGAGGTACAGTACTGTTTTTGGTCAGGTTTCTTAGTGTCTTTGTGTTTTTGTTTGTTTGTTTGTTAGCACCATTACAGAAAATTGGTTGAATGAAATTATATGTAACCTTCAGGATATGTGGGCCCTGGTCACATAAGCAACTGATTTAATTGTGGAGGTAATGTCTTTCAACTTTAAACGGTGAAACACAAAGTCTGAGTTTCACAGGGTTTGTTGTTGAAACTCTAAGTTGAAGTTAGTTGTGCCATTACAGTAGACTTTAATCAGTATTTACCAACAATAGAATAATTGCTATCGGCCTGGGCGAGGTTTGTCGTGCTTGCACCATTTGTTAAGCTGTGCTAGAAATCCATAACCAATTTGCTTGAGTTCAGTGTATCACTGTGAACAGTGATGCAATGATCATCACCGTCCATTTAGAATCCACCACTGAACAAAGCCCTCCCCACCTTCTTCATCGATTCCTTAAAGGAGCTAAAATCTGCCAGGTTTTGCCTGCAAACTATTTCATCTCCATCTCCTGTCTGGTCTTTTTCTGCTACACTTGTGATCTCGTGGAGTCTGGTTTACCCTCGTGCTCCATCAATTATCCTTCATGAAAGTCATGACTGGGATTATGTAATAACTGTATGTTTTTCATTTCTTACATATTGGTAACCTACTTTTCATGATGTCTTTTTGTTTACCAAAAGCTTTCCATCCAACTGTAATATGTCTTTTTATTTTACCTTCATGGTCTTTCGTTAGGTTTAGTGGTTGCCCCAAGAAATCGTACTCCTCAACTTCTTCAGGAGTTTCTTCCCCTATTTTGATGATGCTCTTTGGTGTACTGTAGACTTAGCCCAGTTCATCTTTAGCCCTATTTTGAGACTAGATTAAGATAATTTAATATTCCTTGCAACATCTCTGCTGATTCTAATATTAAGACTTTGTCATCTGCGAAACTTAAATAAATTAAACTTTTCTCCATCTATGTACAGTATATTGCTATGTTCTCCCAGTCAAACTTCCAGAAAATGCTTTCTACTAAGCATACAGTGATATTGCCAATATAGTTGATCAGGTTAAGTAATACCTCATTTTGATTTACATTACTTGGAGTGTATTCTGTCTAGCAGTAACTTTTCCATCCATCATCTAATTCTACGTTGCCCCATGAGGCGCGTAGAAGCCCGGGGCTAGGCAAGTTGGCCCTGACATTTAAGATGAGAGTGACTTTTCAAGTCCAAATAAAGCTTCTGTCAACTGTAGAAAAAAAAATGTGAGAAGGCTGGCAGTGCAGTGGGCTAAAAAATAAAATGACAGTTTGCAATAGAGAGTTTCAATTTCTTAACAGATAGGCCTGAAATATGGTATCTCATTTATTTACTCCCTACATGTCAACCTTTTCAATGACACATCATTTTGTGCCATGAGTTTTAAATGAAGATGTAAACCACAGTCAGAGGCCTGAGTGTAAGTCGAAAGGTATGAGCTATCAGTGACGAGTGCCATTCTCATTTGTATTTATTTACTAATTTTATTGATGCTGAATATTTAGTAAATTTCCAAGTTAGTGCATCATTTTATATATATATATATATATATATATATATATACAGTAATCCCTCCACTATCCGTTGTAATAGAGCCAAAGGCACGACCGGAAGGTAGTAATGTCCGGAAAGTGGTCCTGAAGCTCCTGCACCGGTCATTCATGACCCTAACCTAACCTAACCTAAATCAGAAAACCACCTACCTACCTCCCTACCGGACATGCATAACACTTATTTAAGTCCCCTTTCACATAAATAATGCACACAAAGCATGAATTAATTGAATTTTGACCAAAAAATGATGATTTAGAGGTGAGTAAAGAATAGGTGTTCACAACCTGCCAGCACAGTGAAAGTACGTATCAGACATGGAAATCACTGAAAATCACCCTTTCTCACATCCTATGCACTAAAATAATGAACACAAAGCATGAATTCATTGAATTTTAACCCAAAAATTATGAATTTGAGGTAAGTAAGACACAGGCGTTCACGAGTTGGCAGCTTAGCTTAAGTAAGTATCGGACGTGGCAATCACTATGAAAATCATCATTTCTCACATCTTATACACTAAAATATGGGATACAAAGCATCAAATAAATAAACTGTTACCAGAAAAATGATGATTAAGAGTTAGGTATGGCAAAGGTGTTTACCAGTCGACTACATAGTGCACATAAGGAAGAGACATTGCTATCACTGAGAAAATCACCTTTTTCACAGCCTATGTACTCAAACATGGGACACAAACGTTTCGTTTCGTTTTTGAAGGCTCCAACATGCTTGCATGTGTCGGCCTTGGTCACCTAATGGCGGCTCTCCACGCTGCTCGATCTCTGGCAGCCTCCCTATTCAGTCCCTTAACCCTTAAGTCACATTTAATGACCTCGTCCCATGTCTTTCTCGGTCTACCCCTCCCCCAATATTAACACTTCTCACCCTCTGTACCCAATTATCATCCCCCATCCTCTCCACATGTCCAAACCACCTCAGCCTACCTCTCCTCATCACAACACCAATACACTCCAGTCCCATCCTACCTCTCAACTCTTCTATCGTAAACCCAGCCCCCCCAGGCCTTGCACGCAGGGACGCACTGCACATCCACCTAATCATTGTCATTTCTGTACGTTTAAACCTGCGAATATC
>JAGKTI010000692.1:12674-30108 GCA_018397915.1 Birgus latro | reverse complement strand
ATAACAAAACTCCTCCACACACTCAAGAGACTCACCTGCAAGTTCAACCCTCTCACGCCTAACAATCTCTGCCTGCTCTCCCCGACACACCGCACACATGAAATCAGCATTATCTCGCAGTCTACCTCTAATACCACTACATCTCTTGTGCACCCATCTATCACAAACACTGCACAAGATGGAATTACTTCCCACACCCATGTGGCAAACTGCACATGGCCACTCTCCCTCTCCTCTGATTGTACCGCCACCAACCCTAGATATCATCACTTTTGTTTTATCTGCATTTACCCTTAAGCCCTTGTGCCCCATACCATCTCTCCACTTCTTAAATCTTTCCTCAGCCTCCCCTTCATTCTCAGCAATCAACACCAAATCATCAGCATACAACATCTCCCATGGGAGTCCCTCTCTGAAGTCACGTGAGAGGGCTTCAAGCACCATGATAAACAACAAGGGACTCAAAACTGACCCCTGATGCACACCAACATTCACGGGAAACTCATCACTCAAAGCTCCATTCACCCTTACCTGAGTGTGAGCACCCACGTACATGGCCATAACCACCCTAACCAGCCACTCTTCCAACCCTAGCTTTCTCATTGCCCACTTCACCACCTCTCTAGGGACTCTGTCAAAGGCCTTTTCCAAATCAACAAAAACAAAATACAATTCCCTTTTCTTGCCAATATATTTTTCCTGAAGCTGTCGAACAATGAATATGGCATCAGTGGTCCCCCTGCCTGGCATAAACCCAAACTGCATCTCACTGATATTCACTCTTTCTCTAATCATACCTTCTAGAGCTCTCTCCATTACTTTCATTATCTGATCTAAGAGCTTTATACCTCTGTAATTTCCCCTTTCCAGGGCATCACCCTTCCCTTTGTACACATTTACAATTACACTCTTCAGCCAATCATCTGGGACAACACACTCATATATAATCATATTTATCAGGTCAGTGACTAACCTCACCCCAATATCTTTTGAGGCCTTCAACATTTCGGCAGTCAACCCAGACACACCTGCCGCCTTCCCCACCCGCATCCTGCCTATTGCCTCACTCACAGTAGCAGCGTCAATCAAAGGCCAAGGCCCAAACACCGGATCAGCTGGCTCCAAACCTTCCCTATCCCAATCAAACTCCTCATTCAACAACCGGCTATAATGCTCTCTCCATGCATCTTTAATATCCTCACTGTTCACCACTACCCTTCCTTCATCATTCTTCACACACTGCTCGCCTACAATGTCCCGATTATCTCTCTTCATCTGATTTGCCACCCTAAAAACCATATTTTTCCTTCCTTCATGATTTAGATTATCAAGTAAAAGTCTCTGTGACTCAGACTTCGCCCTGTATACCTCTCTTCTAGCCCTGCGCTTGGCAGCCAAGTACTCCTCCCTGTTACCACCCTTCTTCCATTCCCGGAAAAGCCTTCTCTTCTCCTTAACTGCGGCTTCTACACCCTCATCCCACCACCAAGTTACTTTATGTCTTGGTGGGCCTCTTGTCCAACCGCATACTGCATCGGTAACTCTCAAGAGGTTGTTCTTAAGGGCTCCATACTGTTCATTAACGTCTCTATCTTTGGCTTCCTGTTCAGCCACCACTCTCCTCATCTCACTATAAAAGGCATCCCTTACTGATTGGTTTCTCAGCTTCCATATTTTCCTCCTAGGTACATATGTCATCCTTCTCATCACTCGTTCCTTAAGCACCATGTCACAAATCAACAGTTTGTGCTGCTGAACACACTCCTCGCTTCCTATAACTTTAACATCCCTCACTAATCTCCTATCAACCCTCCTGACCAGAAAATAATCTATCTGGCTACTATTTCCCCCGGACTCGTACGTAATCAATCTACTCACTCTTTTTCTAAAATGTGTGTTGCACACAATCATGTCCATAGCCTCCCCAAACTCGAGTATTCTTTCCCCTTCCGCATTCCTCACACCATATGCACATCATCCATGGACTCCTTCATAACCTTGAGCTGCTTCACCCATTTAAATCCCCTCCCAGAACCACTACCTCATCATCACCCATACCACTTACTACGCGTATTAAATCACCCCAAAATCTATCCTTCTCTGCGTCATCCAATCCTACCTGCGGAGCATATGCTGATATGACTGAGACCATCATGAAGCATGAAGTAAATAAAATTTAACCAGAAAAATTATGATTTAGAGGCAAGCAGGGCACATATGTTCACCAACAGCACCAGTCATTCCTGAGCCTAACCTAACCTAGCCCAAATCAGAAAACCATCTACCTACCTCCCTACCGGACATGCATAGCACTTATATTCACATAAATAATGGACACAAAGCATGAATTAATTGAATTTTAACCAAAAAATGATGATTTTGAGGTAAGTAAGGCATATGTGTTCACCAGTTGACTACATAATAAATGTAAGGAAGAGACATGATTATCACTGAGAAAATCACCTTTTTCATAGCTTATGCACTCAAATATGGGACACAAAGCATGAAGTAAATAAAATGTAAGCAGAAAAATTACGATTTAGAGGCGAGTAGGGCAAATATGTTCACCAACAGCACCGGTCATTCCTGACCATAACCTAAATCAGAAAACCACCTACCTACCTCCCTACCAGACATGCACAGCACTTATTTAAACCCCATTCACATAAATAATGGACACAAAGCATGAATTAATAGAATTTTAACCAAAAAATGATGATTTAGAGGTGAGTAAGGCATAGGTGTTCACCAAATGACTACATAATGAACGTAAGGAATAGACATGATTATCACTGAGAAAATCACCTTTTTCACAGCCTATGCACTAAAATATGGGATACAAAGCATCAAATAAATACATTATTACCAGAAAAATGATGATTAAGAGTTAGGTACGGCAAAAGTGTTCATTCTACAGCACGCTGAAAGTATCAGACATGGAAATCACTGAAAATCATCTTTTTCACAGCTTGTGCACTGTTATACTATAGGTAGCAATGGATGAAAAAATAAACTGATAACAGGAAATTATGATTTACATTTATGGGAATTTTTTACCACTCTACAGTATGCTGAAAAAAGGTTAGACATGAAAATCATTATGGAAATCACCTTTCACACAGTCTAAGCATGAAATTAATGAAATGGGAAGAACAAAACAAGGATTTTTGACGAAGTTAGGGTACTTACGAGAAGGCTGCCGCCGTCCTGAGGTATAACCCGCTCCGTCCTCCCAGACTCTGACACCAGCACTTCTCACCAGCACATCCCTTCCCATAACAGTAATTGTACCTTGCATCACATCACTTCATTGCACTGCACATCACTTCACATCACTGTAAATTCCCATGTGGTCTAGTGGCGAGTCCTTGATGCTTAATCAGTGTCAGAGCATCACGAAAGTGTAGCGGGTGTCTTCACGAGCCGGCAGCAGAACGGGAAGTGAGAGGAGAGTGGACAGAGGCGGGCGGCGCGATAACACAGCTGGTCGGTGTGTGCGGGAAATTCCAACTGACGCGGTAAAAAAAAAAATTTTGGATTTGTGTGTGTGTGTGTGTGTGGAAGGGGGGGGCCATCAGCCTACGATGTCCGAACAGTGGTGTAACCAGATAGTGGTCGTCCGGAAAGCAGAGAGATTACTGTATATATATAATAATGGAGCAGAAGATATTGTTACAACCCACATAAATACTAACATTCACCTTAAACAATGGTGTGGTGTGAGCCAGCACGAACAACTGCTATCACAATTTCCGTGCTCGCTGTCGGGCAGCACCACTGTTCCCGGAGTTACAATTTTCCCATATAGACTCGCGCGAGTGTCCACTCTTATCTTTCTCTACACTCTCTGCTACTACTACTGGGCTGCACTGTACTGTAATGAGTATACAGTATATATGTGGCTATCGGAAAACTGGTATCAACTGGCATCCCAGGAGTGTAATCCACACTGTATGATGAAGGAGACCTGTATAGTGTTTTATAGGAGTTGGGGGGGGGGAGTATGGCCTTATCCAAAATATGCATTATCTGACAGGACCTTGGCTACATTATGATGGATAAAGGGGTTTTTATTGTATATCTAGACAAGATACAAGATTATTCTACAGTTATAAAAGTGTGCTTAAGATCATTATAATTTATAAGTTCATCAGTAAAGTCAAACATAAAAAATCTACAAATATTCAATCTCGTCATCATAATCCAGAAACAAAACATAAAAAAATCTACAAATTTTCAATCTCATCATCATTATCCAGAAAAAAAAAAAAATACACAAGAAATCTATCACAGCATGTTCAGAGAAATGGGACACACAATTGTCCATACAACACTCAAAGCTCCAAAATCCTCGCTTTAACTTACAAGCAGTAGCATCTGGACAATTATTTTTCCTTCACTGCTTTCTAGGAGTTCTGCTCTATATTACAGCATGGAACGGCTCAGTTAATTTGTGTTTACTTTATTGAGAGACTACAGCCACTCAACAGGTTCATAACTCACAAGACTGAAATGGACACCTTTCAAACCTCACGTTCTCAAAATATGATTTTGGCTATTTCACTCACCCTTTTTTTCTAAATGCCTAATTTAAACTGATGCAATTATTGGTAGTCATTCTGCCAATTTTCATACTAAAAGAGAAACAAAACTTGAGTTATGGGCTTCACTGTACACACTTCATAAATTCCTTAGCTTCCTCAACTTCCATACTTTCACTACTTTTGCACACATTACCATATCTAGTAACCTTCCTACTGGTCTACTATGTCCTCTCCCAGCCTAAAACTCTCAAGAAAGGAGGTGAAAACTAATATTATTACAGATGCATTTTTTGTTTTTTTTAAGATTCAACAGAAATAAAGGATTACAAAATGGCAAACCACTGAACACTGGAAAACTGAAGATTATGTTCATAATAAGTTCAGGGTTTACTGTATACTCAAATTTTGGCATGCACTCCTCCATCTGAGACCTAAATTTCTGACCAGTGATTAAATAAAGTATGTTTTTCTGACTTGCTAAAAAAACACCAGACTTCTGGAAGCTGTAGCAGGAAAACTAAGGCATTTATTGCACTAAAAACTTAAGAACAAAAACCCATCATACTCTGCAAGCCAGTATGACCAAACTTTTACTGGAGATTATTTACTTATTTATCTTATTTTTATTGTGTATAGAGCAAAATAGTTGATTTCCCTATTCCACAGTTTACAGACTAAGAGCCTGTTTATATACTCTAATACTAATACAAATACCTAAGCCGCCAGTACTCACGTGTCTCTCACTTCAGTGCTACTAATATTATCCAACCTATCTATCTACAGTATGACCTCGATATAACGGACTTCAGTACACCGGAATTTGCTTTTATCGGACTCGAGGAGCTACCGGACTAAACTCCTATATATCGGAAAAAGTCCGATAAAGCCAGAAGCAGTCCGGACTGCCTGACCACTTCAGCTGTGTTCACCACAATAAGACAAGTAAAAGACATGTTTTTCTGTGCACAGTACAGTATTATTATACCATCTGATTAGCAGGGGTAAGTCCGGATGTCGCTTTTATCAGAAAATCGCATATTTCAGACTGGCCTGAGCCCCAATTAGTCCGTTATAGTGAGGTCTTACTGTATTGCCAGATGCCTCAATCCCATAAGAGGTGGTCACAAACGAACCGCCTCCATGTCACCCTGTCCAATGCAACTTCACTGCCTTGCTCCCAGCTCACACTCTCCTTTCTCATGTACCTCTCCACTCCATCTCATCCTCAGCTTCCCCCTCCCTCCCTCCCCCTCCACCTCACTTGCATACACTCTCCTCGTTAGTCTCTCGCTCTCCATCTTCTCCACATGGCCAAACCACCTCAATGTATTTCTCCGAACGCTTTCTATCACAACCACATCCACATCCCAACGCTCCTTCAGTTCCTCATTTGTCAGTCTGTCTCTCCATGTAATTCAACATGCTCCTCTCAAATAACTCATTATCCAATCACTTTCCACAATCCTTTTAGTTCAGGGATAAAACACTTACCTGCACCACGCTGGATATTAGCAGTGGTAGCACAACAAATGGGAAGCGCATGAGGTTGAATAAGGACAGCGACACAAATGCCTTATTTGCATCTAAGACATTGTCAGGTGAGACATTGACGTATGTAGCAAAGGTGGCCAGCGACACCTACACAGGATAATACTGCATTAAACACACAGACATTACAGGTATATACAATGAAAATGAAATTTATAAATCAACGATCATTCAAAAGGACACCTATGGTAAAAATAGGGTATTAACAGCTGACCGTTACATGAAAACTGACCATAAAGGGAGTGCAGTTCCAGATGAAGTTTATGGCTGCAAACATGAATGCAGACTGTTGCATCACATGAATCTCTTCCCCTCGTACTCCATTAACTTGAGTTTCAAATGCGTGCTCCCAGGCATAAAGCTTCAGAACCTGTTAATATCACATACACTATACTAAATACATTTGCAGGGCATCATTGTTGCTTCATACAACCAGTACTAGCATTCCTCAGTTAACAAAATTTCTGCAGACTGTTAAGACTTGTGAAACAGAACCAGCAATCTAGAGGCTGAAATGAAGAATGAATGAGTGTCTGACCTATTTCACAGGGTATACTGCTAGCAGTTCCTCCTCTACCATGCATTCTCTTCAGCAGTTCCTCCTTTACCATGCTTTCTCTATCTTTGCCTACTGGATCCTACCTCACCATAACCTTAGAGGGAAAAAGGGTCTAGAAGATCATTAATAAATACTAATTAAGCAAGTAGTTGCAGCAGCAGCATCCACAGCCACAGCTGCAGCAGGAAGAGGTGAGGTAGGATCAATCATCATTGTCGTCGTAATCATCATCATCATCATTCTGCCTCTCCTTCCCACCTGAAGGTGGGGTGAAGTAGGGTTCAGAAAGCAAGGAAGAAGACAAAACATGATTGATGCCTGTTGCTGCATGCACGATGAAATGGGTCACACTCATTCATTCACCATCCAAGCCCTGGGAATCATGGCTCCACCTCACAAGTGCATCATCCACACATACAGTAGCTTCAAAAATACCTATCACAGTCAATCAGATACAGCCAGTTAAAAAAAAAAAAAAAGGGTGGGGGGGGGAGATGACAAACCCCTTTCTCATACCATACAAAATTAATCTAAACAGCTCTATTATTTGTTAAGTCACCTATTAGTGAACCTTTAAATCTCTTCCGCAAACACTCATTTACCATATCCATCCACCTTCCTGGCCTACCATACCTCCTCCCACCTTCAAACTCATTCAGGTACAACCTTTACTTTGTACAGTGGCACCGACATAGCTGGGTAGCTTCACTGCCTGGTTAGGCAAATATCCCTCCATATAAACTGAAAAAAGGATGGTGGATTCCATGAGGATCACAAGGATGATGATTTGTCTGCAGTCTACTGGATTCACATTTCAGATGAACCTGGAGTTACAACTACTACTACTACCACCACCACCACCACCCTAAGAGGTCTGTCCAAAAAGATACCGAACTTTTTAACTAGTGCACAAACTAGCTGTCGTAGTGTGATCATGAATGGAGCTGGTGCTGTAACTGATACAATTCACCGAACCGATATATCGTGGATATTTGCATTTTTTCTGATACTGAACCGATACTGATATCTAGTGCCAATATCGGGATAATGGATAAAGAGATAAAAAATATTTACGTGACTTTTTTGAAGATTTCATTCATTGTTTTGCCCAATTGTGTGTGCAAGAATGACGTTGCCCTGATGCTGTTTTGCAGCTTAATGAAGTCTTACTGAAAACTATTAAAGGTTCATTATAATAAGTGGGTAGGTGGGAAAGGAGAAAAGAAGAGAGAGAAAAGAACTGAAGGTTGAAAGCAACGACTTGAGAGCGAGGTATTCCGCATACTGGTGGTGTGTAGGTGTGGTGGCCGTGTGAGTTTACGTATGGTACGTAAGTAGTGTACACACGCTGTTGAAATAAGCGCGAGCTGCCCGCATCCATTAGTTTTTATAGAATTTATTTAGTCATAATATTTATATTTGCCCTTCTATCTGTGGTCTATATGTGATGACTTACTGCATCTAATAAGAAAGAAGGGAGCAGATGGGGCAAATAAGTGTAGAGTAACTCAAGGTGATGAATGACATTTAGCAACTTCGTTAAAGCTCAGATCTAAAGAGAAACATACATACTGTACATCCTTCAACTTTGCGAATTTTAACTTTGCGATTCACCAATTTTGCGAGGTAGTTCCAAAAGTCATGTATTTTTTGACATTTATGAACTTTACGAGCGATCACACACTTTGTGAGGTCGAGTGGTGGGAGAGTCGTCTTCCCACACTACTTTGCCACGCGGAGCAGTGACATCATGGTTCACTGGGCATACTGAGCCTCCAAGTTCAGTGGTCTGCCGCCCCACCACGTTTGTTTGCACCTGTTTCCAACCAAGGTCACTGACCCTCACAATTTCGTGGTGCTCCTCACAATACCCCAGCAGTCTACCCTTGTACGAGTGTTATCATGGCGCCAACGGGTAAGAAGAACAAGAAAATAAGTTTGGAGACCAAACTGAAAATGATTGAAAGGAAAAAAGCAGGTAAAGGTAATTCTGCTACTGGTCTGGAGTTTGGTGTTGGTGAATTGACAGTGAGAATGATTTTAAAGAACAGTGAACAAATCAAGCAAGAAGTGAAGAACTATGGAGGTGCTCAATTTGATGGTAGAATGCAGGTGGACAACAAAGAGGTGCTAATAAAAATGTTAAGATATCTTGCTCACTACATTCACAGAAAGGAAAAGGAAGGGGTTGCATTAGATGGGTGACATATAAGGAAGCAGGCAGATATTCTATCACACGTGCTTTAAAAAAGACATTAATCCTCCAGCAAAACGTTTCAAGGAATCGAGTGGTGGCTGTGCTAATTCCTCAAAAGGAAGGGGTTTAAACACATCAGGTTCAGTGGCAAGTGAGGCAGTGCTGACTACAAATTGGTCGACATCACCCCAAGGTAAGCACTTTTTCCCACTCTTTCTCTCGACTCTACCTCTTAATTTTACGATGATAAATGAAACAAACATGAACTGATGTACTGTACAGAAATATTAATAAGAAAACACCATAGGTAAGAAACATAAAAAAAAAAAAAAATGCATTTACACTGATGTGAAGACTGGCATGGTGTACGGGACTCTGGTGGTGGGGCAGGGCTTGGCTACTGTGGCCTCGTGGGGCCTACATCATCACTATCAGTGTCGGCAGACATTTCCACATCTTGCTGTGTTTTTTTCTGCCTCTCTCATGAATCCCTCGAAGTCAGAATCGTCACTGGGGTCATCAGAATCAAAAAGGTTAGGGATGCTAGGATTGCTGGCTGCTTGGGGAGGGGTGGCAGGACGGCTGGTCGATGGGGCAGGGTCACTTGGGGTTCTCATGAATTTTGTGATTAGAGACTGCTTCCTCTTATTAACACCACCTCTGTGGAAGTCAGCATAAAAGCAAAGGGGCTGAGAATTAACGATGCATAACTTGGCCAATATCCTCGCCGTCATCGACCAGCTGAAAAAAACCATTGTGAGCAACGAATGTGACCAATTTAGGGCTCAGGAAGCATGCCACGGTGTTGACAGGGCCTTTAGCTTTTATGCTGACCTCCACAGAGATGGGGTTAACAAGAGGAAGCAGTCTCTAATCACAAAATTCATGAGAACCCCAAGACACCTTGCCCCATCGACCAGCCGTCCTGCCACCCCTCCCCAAGCAGCTAGTGATCCTAGCATCCCTAACCTTTTTGATTCTGATGACCCCAGTGATGATTCTGACTTCGAGGGATTCATGAGAGAGGCAGAAAAAACACAGCAAGATGTGGAAATATCTGCCGACAGTGATAGTGATGACGTAGGCCCCGCGGGGCCTCAGTAGCCAAGCTTGCCCACAAGTCCCGTACACCACACCAGTCTTCACATCAGTGTAAATGCATTTTTTTTTTTTTATGTTTCTTACCTATGATGTCTTCCTATTAATATTACCTATGATGTTTTCCTATTAATATTACTGTACAGTACATCAGTTCATGTTTGTTTTATCTATCATCGTAAAATTAAGAGGTAGAGTCGAGAGAAAGAGTGGGAGAAAGTGCTTACCTTGGGATGATGTCGACCAATTTGCCTTTATTTCATATATTTAATTGTTTGAATTTTGCGAATTTTGATTTTGCGAGGGTTTTTGTCGACCATATTCTCGCAAAATTGGAGGAAGGACTGTATATATAGATAGTATATATATGTATATACAGGTATACCTCGATATACGATACCCCTAAGTGCATTACCCCAGCTTAACAATAAGGGTAAAAATACCACCAAACCCTGCCTAACAATGGCCAAACCCCAGTTTAATGATGGATTTTGATTTTTCTTACTGATTTTGATTTTTTTTTTACTAAAATTGTGTGTTTCGGTTGATTTATAAACTGTTTTTAGACTTAGATTAATGTGTTTTAGCCACAGGTGGGATGAACATTGTCACTTTAGGGTACAGTTTACTAAGTTTGATTTTTTCCAACATATATTTAACAATTTTCATATCTTATTTT
Organism: Birgus latro; assembly: GCA_018397915.1. Taxonomy (NCBI): domain Eukaryota; kingdom Metazoa; phylum Arthropoda; class Malacostraca; order Decapoda; family Coenobitidae; genus Birgus; species Birgus latro. The sequence continues at coordinate 19,483 of JAGKTI010000692.1, read as the reverse complement.
TGGGTTAAGGTGAGCTATAAACTAATTTTAGGCTTAGTTTAGCACCATCCACTATATTAATATTGGTAAATGTGGACCAACGTCTACAAAAGGTTGGAAACCACTGGTTGAAACAGTCATTAGGCAAAACAATTGGTCATAACACAGTGGGAACAGACATAACGTGGGCAGCGACAGTCATCATGCGGGTTGCATCGGCCAATGACATATAACTGTCACTTGTCTGCATGGGGTGTCATCATGGTCCAATGAGTATTCCTGCCCCACTTGAGCCTACCCTCTTCCTGCGCTCTGGCTCCACACATGCTGTGTGTTATCTTTGCTTTTTTTCTTGGCTATCAGGGGACCAGAAGGAGTTCTGCCCTGCTTCGGAACCTCCCTCCCCCTCTCCCCAGCAAGCCCACAACCATTTCAATTCATGGGAAGGAATCCTCTGGTGTTTGTATTTAATGAAGTCATTATCAGGTTGATAAATGTCCTGGGAAAAATCCCTGAAAACTGCCCCAAAACGTGAACTTGGGACTGGCTTGGGTACCACGAAACCCTTTAACATGTAAACATATGGCCCTATAAAGCGAAAATCTCACAAAGAGGGACCTTCCTGGGACAATATTCGCGCGTTATGTGAGAGATCGCTGTATGTCCAAAAGTGAGAAGTACAGTGGCGCAGGAAATGAAAGTGGATGGCACTTGAAGACCTTCTTAATAAGAAGAGGATTGAGTGTGGTGGCTGCAGGAAGTCAGTGGACATCAGAGCTGAGGAGAACAGGCTTAGATGGCATGGTTATATGGAGTGAATGGATGTCAATTGACTGAAGAGAATATATCTAGGCAAGTCTGATGGTGGGAGGAAGCACAGTAGCCAAGAAGAAGGTGGACAGATATGGCAAATGTGTGAGAAAGAGAGGTACAGAAGCTGACAAGTCTAGGGAAATGACAAGGGATTGAGATGACTAGATTAATTTAGTATGGATTAATGTATGACAAGGGTCTGGCACCCCTTTATGAACTTGACAGCTGTTGAACTGACTCTGACATGTAAATATGAAGTTGAGAATAGGAGGAGGAACCAGGATGCTACAAGACTGAATGGTGAATGAATGGAAGTGTGGGCTATTTCATGGAGCATGTTGTTGATTAATGCTGTCATTATCACACTTTCCTGTTCCTGGCTTTCTGTACTCTACTTCATTTCACCTTCAAGTGGGAAAAAGAGATATGATGATGATGATGATGATGATGATACAGTAATAAAATCTGATAACATGACCCCTGACCTTGATGCCATTCAATATCTCATTCATGAGCTTCACTCGGTGGTCCTTAACCTTCATTTGCTTGACCTGCAGAACCTCGCTCCTGTTGGCCACCACACCATTGATCGGGATCAATGCCACCAGCACACACACACCTGCCAGCACTGATGGGCCTGAAATACAACATATAATCTACATCACAGTGCATTAACTTAAACTATACAGCACAAAGAAAAAAATCTTTCCTACTGAAACACATGTGGATAAAATATTTTTCAGCATCTCATTATGAGTGTCTTGAAGTAACTAGGTAGGTGGAGGCACCCACCATTCACTCACTCGGAGCAGTGTTGCCTTATAGTCTCTACACTGAGTGACAAGCCAAGTGGTTTCTTGTACCCACGAAACCATTTATTACACTGGGTGGTAACCATATTACTGGGGTTTTTGGAAGGGACAAGTGTCCCCCAGATTCCCCTATCTAAAATCACTGAATTATGGCAAACGTTTTGGAGAGCCTCGGAGGGCCTAATAAGTACCCAGGGCCACAACCAAATGGGCAGATTCTCATGGCCATGTGGAATGTGAAGTGTGAATCAAGACAGCTAGAGGATGGAAGTGAATTTGTTCAAAAGTGCGAGATACACCGTGATGGCAATGTGTGAAACAAAGAAGAAAGGGTGTGAAGTGTAGGAGTGGGAGGGTGTGAAGTGTAGGAGTGGGAGGGGTAAAGTGTGTAAGGTCAGGCATGAATGGACGAGGAAGTTGCAAGGAAGAGTTGCTTTGTTGATCAATGAAGTGTGGCAGAGTGGAAAGAGAGACTACAAATGTGTCAGCTTGAGATGTATGTAAATCAAGTTCAAGTTTGAGAAGGTAAAAGTGGCAGTGATTATTGTGCATGCACCATGTGAGGAGAGGAGTAACACAGAAAAAGACAGGTCTGCAGATGAGCTAGATAAAGTAGGAGAAATGCCCAGGAGTTGTAAAGCGTTTGTTTTGGGCGACATGAATGGGAGAGTGGGCACTGGTCCTGTGAACGATATAATGGGTAACAATGGAGTACAGTAATACTGTACCTCAGCTTACGAACATTCAAGATCCGAGCATTTCAAAGATGCGAACACAAAAAAATAACAAACATTTCACAGGTATGAACGTAACCATGAAAAACTAGTTTAGCTTGTAGCAGCCCGCTGTGACCACTCATGAATGTGGCAGGTGACAGTAGTTGCAAGGCGGGTCGCTAGGCAGCAATGTGGGTGCTAGGGAGCTAACCTGCTATCTTTTGTTTTTGTTTTGTTCACCTGGAGGAGAAAGGATCGCTGCTCACTGTGCTTTTAGTACTTTCATTCCATTTAATATGGCTGATAAAGGCAAGCATGTCGATAGTGGTGCTTCTTGCTCATCTTGGAAGTGACATGCCATCTCTACTGAACAAAAACTTGAAATAATAAAGCGTGTTGAACGAAGTGAAAAAATTAGTGCAGTAGCGGATTCATTTGGGATGAACAGATCAACTGTGGGGACAATTGTTAAGGATAAGGATAACAGATAACTCTGTTATTGCTTATGTTCGATGCATATTTACAACAAATGAAACAAAATGAAATGCTTGCCACATCCACATCTTCAAAAGGTGGCAAACGTTCCATTATCTTTCGTCAGTTGTAAATAGGCATTGCACAATAGCAGGAACAGAGTTGTGTGTTATGGTGCATGTTTTTCTTGTGTATTTCTTGTGTTAATTTATGCATTTATATTTCATACCATTATAAACTGCTTAAGAACATTTAAAACCCTACCAACAGATCAGTGAACAGTACAGTGTTTTTTATGTTGTACATGTCATACTGTAAGGGATTTTCATTTTGCAAACAAAATCAACTTGCAAACAGTCTCTTGGAACCAATTATGTTTGTAAATTGAGGTATTACTGTACCAAGAGAGAATGATTATGGGAAGCAAATGAAGGACATGTGTCAGAAAAGGAGGTTATGCATTTGTAATTCCTGCGTGCGGGGCCTGGTGGGGCTGGGTTTGCGATGGAAGAGTTGAGAGGTGGGATGGGACTGGAGTGTGTTGGTGTTGTGATGAGGAGAGGTAGGCTGAGGTGGTTTGGACATGTGCAGAGGATGGGGGATGATAAGTGGGTACAGAGTGAGAGGTGTTAATATTGGGGGAGGGGTTGGGAGGGGTAGACCGAGAAAGACATGGGACGAGGTCATTAAGTGTGACTTAAGGGTTAAAGGACTGAACCGGGAGGCTGCCAGGGATCAAGCAGCGTGGAGAGCCGCCATTAGGTGACCAAGGCCGATGCATGCAAGCATGTTGGAGCCTTCAAAAACGAAACGAAAACAAAACGATTTCAAACAAAAAGATACACATAAAGCTACATGGTACAGAGGGAATGGCGACTGTGTTGAAAGGGGAGGATTCAATGCTGGGTAGTGCTGCTGATATGAAGGCAATGAGAGGACGACGTGGAGGTTTGTCAGATCATATGATTGTGGTATGCAAGATCAAGCTGAGAGGAGTGAGGTGGACCAGGAGAGACAAGAGCAGTAAGGGAGAAAGACTCAAAGTTGAGAGGCTGAGGATCAGAGAAATGGCAGATGAATACAGGACCAAACTAGGGGAGGAGTTGGAATCAGTCAACTGGAATGAAATGGATCTGAACAGCCTGTGGAATACATATAGGGATTGCTTAGTTAGGAATACAAAAGCAGTGTGTAGTGTGGCAAGAGAAACAACAAAGAATAAAGGCACGGAAAGGTGGGGTGAAAACGATAAGAGAGCAGTGGAGGAAAAGAAGAAAAGGTGGCTACAGTGGTTACTGAACAGGGGTCCAGGTGAAATAAGAACTGAGTATACTGAGAGCAAGAAACACATTAAGAGACAAGTGAAGAGGAGAAAGGAGGTACATGATGATCTAGGAAGAAAAATAAATGCAAGTTACTCTGAAAATAGGAAGTTATTCCGGAAAGAGGTGCGGAAATGTACAAGTAACAATGGAAAGAAGTGTGAAAGTGTGAAGGAGGTAATGTGGTAGATTATTAACCCATAGGGATGAAGTATGGACAAGAAGGAAAGAATATTTTGAGTCTGATCAAGGGGAATGGAAAGAGCAAAGTGACTGTTAACATAATTGGTTTAGGGGTGGGCAGAAAAGGAATGCAGTGCAAGGAAACGGGACACTCGCACAGGTGAAGAACGCTGTGAAGCAGCTGAGGTTGATAAGGTGTATGCAGAGATGATTAAGTGTAGTGGGGAGAGTGGAATGAAGTGCTTGTTGGAGATATATAAGAAGGCAAGGATGAATGAAACTGTGCCAGTAGAATGCAAAAAGGCAGTGATTGTGCTGCTGTAGAAAAAGATGAGCGAAGTGAGTGCAAGAATTATCGTGGCATAAGTCTTTTGAGTGTTGTAGGGAAGGTATATGAAAGAATTATTATAGAGGAAGTAAGAGAGATATCAGAAGTCCGGGCAAGTGAAGAACAGGGTGGCTTTAGGAGTGGTACAGGATGTGTGGATCAAATATCTGAGTGAGACAGATAGTGGAGAAGGCGTGAGCAAAGGAAAATAAGGTGTTTATGGCATTTATGGATATGGAAAAACCACACGACAAAGTAGACAGAGAAAGATTGTAGAAGGTTTTGCGGATATACGGTGTACAGTAGATGGTAGGGTGCTGGGTGCTGTCAAGAATTTTTATGATGGTGTGAGGCATGTGTAAGGGTAAATAGGCATCTAAGTGAATGGCTCACGATCAATGTGGGCATGCGACAAGGTTGTGTGATGTCCCCATGGTTATTCAATATATATATGAATGGGGTGACGAGAGAAGTAAAAACATGAGTAATGGAGAGAGGGATGGCATTGGTAATGAAGGCGATGGATGGAATATCTCAAATTTGTTATATGCTGGTGATGCAGTGCTACGTGGAAGTACCGGACAAGAGCCTGTTGGACTAGTGCAGAGTTTTGCTAATGTCTGTTAATATTGGGGGAGGGGTTGGGAGGGGCAGACCGAGAAAGACATGGGACAAGGTCATTAAGTGTGACCTAAGGGTTAAGGGACTGAACAGGGAGGCTGCCAAAGATCAAGCAGCATGGAGAGCCGCCATTAGGTGACTAAGGCCAACGCATGCAAGCATGTTGGAGCCTTCAAAAACAAAACGAAACATTGTGCCTTGACAATATGTGTAGAAAGGAGTAAAGTGATTGTTACTGAGAGAAGGGGTGACTCCCAGTGTAATGTTACAGTGAATCGAGAGAGACTGGAACTGGTGAGAGAGTTCAAATACCTGGGTACAGTGACAGAAAAGAGAGGAAAATGTGCAAAATAAGTGGAAGGTTGCATAGCACAAGGAAGGAAAGTAGCTGATGCTATGAAGGCCTTGGTAAGAAAAAAAGACGATTGAGTGTTGCAACTGCACGAGGCTTACATGACGGCATCTTAGGGCCAACTTTTACATACAGCTGTGAGGCTACAGTGTGGCATGAAAATGAAAAATCATAAGTAAGAGCAGTGGTGATCGGACTGTTGAGGAATGTATGTGGAGAACAGAGAGTGGATAGGATACTGAATAATGTGATACGTGAAAGATGCAGAGTGAGGAAGTCTGTGGACACCAAAACTGAGGAAAGTGTACTGAGATGGTCTAGTCATGTGGAGAGAATGGATGATAACAGAGTGGTGAAAAAGGTATATCTGAGCAAATCTGAAGGGGGGAGGAGACAAGATCAGCCAAGAAGGTGGAGGGACATGGTGGTTGAGTGTGTGAGGAACATAGGTATGGAAGTTGGTGAGGCTTGGGGACTGACGAGATAGAGCTGGCTGGATAGATTCTGTGCAAGGAAGCGCATAACCTGGAATCTGGCACTCCTTTTTAACGTGACAGTGGTCAGATTGGCTCTAACAATTAAGTATATATGAAGTTACAGAATATGGTGAAATTTTTTTTTGGCCTATCTGATGGCACCAGGATTTCGAGGGCTTGAATAATGAGTGAACGGAAGCGTGGCCCACTGAAATGGGTAAACTCTGGCTGTCTGGATGTTGCTCCATCTCACCCTTCCCTAGGGTGGGAAGGGAAGTCTGGATGATGATGATGATGATGATGATGATGATGATGATGATGATGATGATGAAGTATCTACCCACAAGAAGGAGATCTGAAATTTACAGGCTTTTATATATGCAAAAATCCAATTCTCAGCTTCCTTTATGGCCAATCAACATACCATTTATGTAGGTAATGTAGTACCCTGACTTCCAGTCCACGTGGGAACTGCATATCTTGGCTTTTTAATCCGATAACAATTGAATTATTTTCTGACCTGCAAAAACAAACTCTTGCTACTTTTTCATGTAGTTTTCACTCACTTCATACACCACAGATTTTATCCATACTATGGAAAATCATCAAACTTGTCTTTTAGGACATCCCATTTATCTTTTGCCAGACGCCTTAATCCCGTAATGGGTGGCCACAAACAAATAGCCTGCATGTTGCCCTGTCCCCTGCCATTTCACTGCCCTCCCCCCAGCTC
>JAGKTI010000692.1:0-11528 GCA_018397915.1 Birgus latro | reverse complement strand
TATATACCTCTCCACTCCATCCCGCTATCTCATCCTCAGCTTCCCCCCCCCTCCACCTCACTCACATAAACTCTCCTCATTAGTCCCTCACTCTCCATTCTCTCCACATGGCCATACCACCTCAATTTATTTCTCCAAATACTTTCTATTACATACATATCCACACCACAACACTCCTTCATCTGTCAGCCTGTTTCTCCATGTAACTCCACATGCTCCTCTCATTTCCATTTCTCTCACTCTTGACTTGTGTCTTTCCAACAAGGTTCAAGATCCACTTCCATATGTTAAAGATGATATCACAATACTATCATGCACTGACTTTTTTACTTCCATGCTCACTACCCTATTTTTTATCACTTTCAAAGAGCCAGCAACCTTTCTTCCTTGTTGTACCCTTTCAAGCACTTCACCCTCCAAACTTCCATCCTTACACATCACAAGTAATTAAATGCACTCACATTTTCCATTTCCTCATCATCCAATCTCACCGTGTATTCAGTGCCTTCATTTCTCTTGAAGACCATAACTTTACCTTTCCCTACATTCACCTTAAGATTCTGTTTCTTACACACTCTCCAAAACTCATTCACCAGGCCCTGCAGTTCCCCTTCGTCTTCACATAACAATATGGAATCAGCTGCAAACAACAATACAGTTGGTTTCCAAATGCTGTCCTCTCTCACTAGGGCCACTCTGACATCCACTGCCGTACGCTGTATCTATAACCCCATCCATATACAGACTGAACAACCATGGAGGCATGACACATCCCTGTTTCAAGCCAACATTCAGACAGAAAAATTCACCCAGCTCACTATTCACACACACTGCAGCCTAAGCACTCCCATACATACTCTTTAAGGCATTAAACAACTTCCCATTTATTCCATATAGACTTAATATTGTCCACATTCCATGTCTATTCACTGTCATGTGCTTTCTCCAAATCCATGAAGGCTGCATCCAACCATTTTCTTTTCTCTAGAAACTTTTCCATTAAAGACCTAAGAATGAATAACTGACCTACATAACCTCTTCCCTTCCTAAAACCTCCATGCTCTTCTCCAACTAATTCCTCTCTTATTTATTTATTTTTCTTTTAAATAACAGAACAGAGGAAGGAAAATCAAATGAATAAAAAAAAAAAATCCATACACCAGATTACTGGTGTCCTCCATTCAAGAAATATCTGTAACAGTTAGACTTGAACAGCTATAGGTTGAAGTTTGGAGTGAAACAACTCTGGGGAAGCAAGTTCCAGAGAGATGCAGTTCGGGGAACAAAAGAATTCTGATAGGTGGAAGTTCTGCAATTTGGCTGTGTGACATTCCAGTCATGAGCACTGCCGGATGCCCACATAGCACAAGGGAAGGCATGGAGAGGTGGCACAATGGACGCAACTTCGTCTGAGTCCCTAACTCTGTCAATAAGTATCCTACCAAATACTTTTCCTATTACACTAAGAAGACAAATGCCTCTGCGATACCCACACACTTGTTTTTCCTCGTTTCCTTTGTACAGGGGAATAACTATACCCAACTTCCAATCTTCCAGATCTCTACCTTCCTCCTGGGCCACTCTGCACATCTTCCATAAGAACACAACAACATAAGAAGAGAGGGCCAGTTGGCCCATGCCAGGCAGCTCCTAGAAGAGTTACTGAACTATTAGAATGAGATAAGGATGGCAAAGAAGAAGACTCTTCTGTGCCCTCCAAACCCTCCAGCCGAAGCCGGCAGGATAAAGACAGAAGGAACACCACACTGTATAGAAAACCTGGCATGGACATTCTGTAGGAAAGTGTGAAAGGAGAAAAAGAAACAATCATAGTATAACTTGAAAAGGAAAAGGAACAGAATAGTACTGGTTATGATTTTTTTTTTTCTTAAATACCCACCCTTTATCTGTTATATGTTTGTCTAGCCTATGCTTGAAACTCTCAATGGAAGGGGCAGCAACTACATTATTAGGTAGCTTATTCCATTTGTCTACTACTCTACTGCCAAATCAATTTCTACCTATTTCCATACTAAAATGGAATCTGTCTAGTTTGAAACCATTACTCTTAGTTCTATCCTGTATGCTCACTTTATGCACCTTGTTAATATCTCCCTTATGTATTCTTTTCATCCACCTAAACACCTCAGTTAAGTCTCCCCTTACTCTATGCCTTTCTAGTCTTTTTAGTCTGTCTTCATATGAAAGGTATCGAACATTATGTATAATTTTTGTCATTCTTCTCTGTACATTTTCTAAGGAAATTTACATCCGTTCTATAGTATGGACACCAAAATTGCATGATGTAGTCTAAATGTGGCCTTACTAATGCTAGATAAAGTTGCAATATTACTTGAGATGTCCTATTACTCATGCTTCACAAAATAAATCCTAGGACCCTATTTGCTTTATTTCTCACATTAATACACTGTTGCCTTATAAAGTATTTTACATTTTTTTTCAATGTTAAATTACATATGCCAATTATTAGACCATTTGGACAATACAGTATATCCATTCTACTACTATCTCTCCCCCATGCTTCATCATTTCGCCACACACTCCATCAATTCCTGGGGCTTTCCCCACTTTGACTTTCTTCAAATGTTTCCACTACTTCTATTCTTCTGATCTCTTCCTCCCTTCTCACCGCCCTACTTCTCCAAGTCATTCCTCAGCCACTTATACTGCATTCACATTACTTTCACTATTTATGTTTAACAGTTCCTTAAAGTGTTCTCTCCATCTGCTCACTTTTTCTCCCTTCTCCACTATCATTCTACCATTTTTATCTTTCACTCCCCTACTAACTTCTTTATCACCCTGTTTAACTCTCTTTACCTCCTTCCAGAATACTGTATTTTCTTACATTTCCTCTACTTTACACTCAAATTCCTTCCACATTCCTCATCCACTTTCATCTTCCTTGTATTTTCTTACATTTCCTCTACTTTACACTCATATTCCTTCCACATTCCTCATCCACTCTCATCTTCCTCTCTCTTACTAATATTTTCACTTCTCTCTTCCTCTTTATATATACTGTAACTCTCTCTTCAGTCTCTCAACTTCCTCCATGCCTCTGCTTCCCATCCACTCACTATATGCTTTCTTCTTTGACACCATAGCTTGCCTCACCTCTTCACCGCACCATGCTGCTCCTTGCACCCTTTTTCGTCTTCTCTTCACCCCACACATCACCTCAAATGCTGCACAAATTTCTTATGTGAATATCTTTCACACATCTTCCACCTCCCCCATCTGCTCTAAATCATATTTACCCAATCACTCTTCCACTTCTCTCTTATATTCTGCCTTTTTTTTCCCCCCATCCTCTTGCAATCTTTCTACCCTCTTTGTATGAACTACTGTACTTCCTCTTGTCCTTCCCTCCTTCTATTCCTCCACTGCACTTGACCTTAACTTTCACCTCCACCAAGTGGTGATCAGAAAGTCCACCTCCCTAACCTCTGCATGCTCCTGCATTCATTACATACCTTCTCATTCTGTCATCCACACACATATAATCAATCATAGCCTTCTGTTCATTCACTTCACCATTCACCCTCTCATCATTCACCACATATACCTGCAGGTCATTTTGTGCCTAAAGAGGGTATTGGCTATCACCAACCCTCTCCCCGCACAGATGTCCACTAAAGCACTGCCATTTTCATCTGCTTCTGCAGGCACACCCCACTCACCAACTACTCCATCCACCTTCACATTCCCTACTTTCCCATTAATATCATATCTCAAATAAAAAACTCTCTCATTCCTCTCAAACTTTTCCATGCATGCTTCCACATCTGCCCAGAACTCCTTTCACTCTGCTTGCATGATCCTGCACTGGGGAATACACAAACATAGTCACCCATGTTTGTATTCCCACTCTCAATCTTATCCACAAAATCCTTGAACCAACTGATTCATACTCTCTTATATTCTCTTTCCATCTTTTGCACACAACAATATATACAGCCTCTTTTGCCCTCTCATTCTCACTTAATCCTGTGCATATACCCCAATCACATTCCCACCCTCTCCACTCTCACCTCTCCATGTAATCTAAGACATCCAAAAGCTACTATTTCACAGCTACAATTCTTGTCTTCCAGCATTTTATAAGCATGAATGTAAACAGAGTTACTTCAGCAAGGAGCCAATATAAAGAACTTCTTTTTTCATGTGCATATTCCATTATAAAACAAGGGAACATCAGTAACTGCATAAACACAACAAATAATCATTACCACTACTTAAGTTGACATTGGCTTTTATAACCTCCCATTTACATCTACTTAATCTCAGAAACCATGAGGCAGTGGAGTCTACTTCTTCCCTAAAAGTGAGTTTGACAGCCTCACCAATGCCTATGCAGCTACAGTTCTCAAAGGTACAGTAGTATTAATCAGAAAGACTTTTATTAACAATTTTTCTTGCCACGTCTCTTCGTCCTCTCTCTCACACGGGTGTTTGTATTGTTATCTAAATGCATATGTTTTACTTTTGCTTTAGTTTTATATTACCTTCATACAGGTAATAATACACAAGATTCAAATAAATAAGCAAAAAATGGTCAAACATTTAATCTCCACAGCTTTCCACCAAGATCAAGCCAAGTACTCTACACGGGAAGTGTGCTGGGTAACTGGAAAGTAGGTCACTACTGAGTCCACTGTGTATCAGAAAAAAGGCACAACTCAAGAATGTGTAAACTGGAGAAAGACTTCAGACACCTAAGAGCTAAATTTAAAAGTCTTATAAACTCGTACTAGAACATGCACTGCTGCAGTGAGGCAACCATCATGTCTCTAACAACAAATCCAAGCATTCCCCCTCCCCTACATCAGGCATGCATTCCTAATATACTGTACTTACGATTGCCTCAAATTAACAGTGAGGTGAGCCAAGGCCTGAAATTGGTTTCACTTCCCATCAATTCCACAAGTTGTCTAAAATAATAATTATGTAGATATGAATGCTTTTGCTTCTTCGCACTGGGGCCAGTAGTGGGATGAATGAATGGTCATACCTGCTAAGACAGTATATCTGGTTACAATTCCATTCATCCTACATGTTCCACACACACACACACACACACACACACACACACACACACACACCTCTCAAAAAACTTATATTATTTCTCTCACTCTTGACTAGAGTCCTTCCGACAGAGTCTATGCATCAATTCCATACATTAAAATGGGGATCACAATACTGTTATATGATGGAATTGCTTCACTTTCACACTCAATTCCTTTTTCCTTATCCATCCATCCATCATCCAATTCCTACGTTGCCCCATGAGGAGCATAGAAGCCCGGGGCTAGGCAATTTGGTCCTGACATTCAAGATGAGAGTGACCAGCCTCACTCATCCCTGAGTGGAATTATATGAGCAATAACCTCAACCACCCCTTGGATATAAACCTTCACTGGCTCAATCCAACTGGAACACTGTAATTACCCACTAAACCACCAGGCGTCATAATTTGGTTATATGGTTACCACCCAGCATACTAAATGGTTTCCTGGTGTACAGGAAACCATTAATCTTATCACTCAGTGTAGAGTCACCCATAGGCAGAAGGAAGAGGAAAGAATGAAGGAAAGAAAGACAAAAGAGGGAGTGTAAAGTCACCCGTATGCAGAAGGAAGAGGAAAGAATGAAGTAAATGCTCTTAATTTGCCTCAAGCCTTCTTTCACTGCAGTACTCATTCTTGCCCTTCATCTTCCAAAACTTCCTTCCTTGTTCATCACACTACATAAACATTTAAAAGGCACTCACATTCTCCATGTCTTGCTACTCCATCAAGAGCTTTACTTATGTCAACTGCTGCTCCAGTGGTTCTTCAGTGGTAGGTGGTAGTGACAGTCATCTACACTTGATGTACAGATGCCTACTTCCTCATCTTTATCATTCTATCTCTGTGTCTGCCTTCCTCTCTTCCTACTTCTCCCTTTCCTTCCTGTCTCTATTTATTACTCTTCTCTCCATTTCAGGTAGCTGTTCACTCAGTGACAAGCCTAAAGGTATCCTGAAATCCATGAAACCATTTACAATGCTGGGTAGTAACCATATAACCAGGTAACAGGGTGATGTGGAGCCTGCTATGGTGCCCTTTCTAACTGGATGGAGAGATGTAAATGCGTCCCCGCAAGGGGACATTGGTTCACTGCATGGGACGGCCCTACAAGGACAGCCACTTGCCTAAGGTTAATAGGTCTGCTCAACCAGACAGACTGGAGTTGATCAACAACAACAACTGTAGGTTGTTTCTTGGTAAAACCCTCTCAAGATGAGTTGGAACACATTAAAAGAAATGATTAAGATGAACATATATGAATTCATAACTTCTATGTCTACTTAATCCAATTCTCTCACCTAAAAGGTCCCAAAGGAAGTACAAGGAAAGTCCAATCTGCAAAGGTGCTGACCAAATCATGTTCATGTAGCTCGTGATGTCCATGAAACGCTGGGCATCCACTGACATAAGATTCACAATCTCACCCACAGTGGATTCCTTTCTTGCACTATTTGAGATCTTCAGTGCCTGATGTAGACAGAAAATTTAATACTATAATTATTTTGCAACAGTTTGAGATCAATGACACATGCAAAGATGACAAGTGCTGGAAAAAAAAAAAAAGTCAAATAACAATTCTGGCAGTCTGCTCACTGTGGTACAGTTGTCAGAATGTCCCAACAGAAGTGACAGCTCTACCACATGCATGAGTTCAATCATAAGAGATGAGTGGAGGTTTATCAATCACGTAATGCCAACAAGGGGAGTTGGTTGGTAATACTAACTATAACTGATACCCTGAGCCTTGAAAAGGTAATACGCGACTGGCTGCTACCATTATCGATTGTCTCCATACTATCTTTCATTCATCTATGTACTGACAAATCAAGTTTACATAAATAAATGTATTCACAGACCATGTGCCTAAGTCATGCCAGCATAGACTTTAACCCCTTAACCACGGGGTTGACGGAGGCAGTTCTTGCCCGTACCGTGGGGGTAATTCAGGTTCTAACTCACTTTTTAAAAATATTTTCCAAAAATCAGTTTTTTTGTCCTAGAGTATTATAATTAAGAAAAGATTACATTTGCGAGCAACTACATGCTGCCTGGCAACCCCCGACCGACCGTGGAGTGTAGCGAAGCACATGCGTGAGGGGCCAGCCGAAGTGTTAAGAGATAATTCATAAAGATTGATGCAAATTAAGCACAGCAAGGGTTCTCATAAGTAATACAAAAGTGATAATTACTATAAATGAATTAACTAAAGAAGATGAAAATACACTTTTCAGTTGTTGTCAACGCTCACCTTTCTATATACTGTAGATATGATGACAGTGCGGAGGTGAAGGCCACTGATCATCATCACCTTGTAGTACTGTGCCAACATGAAGGACTGTAGTTGTGAACACACAAACAGCATGACTGCATACAAATATCCATGCCATGCTGGCTCCTCCTCACTATCGCTCTCAATGAAGTTAATTAGGACACTGCACAGACATCAGAGAAAGAATTAACTACTGAAATTACAAAGATTTTTAGTTACAGTGAACAAAACACATGTTTCAGTCAAGTTTTTTACTACATAGGTGTCCAGGCAAAAAGAACAAGGCAACAAAAAGTAAGTTATGAGATAACAACACTTCAAAGATCTTGCAGTTTTTGTCTTTTCTACCATACCTTAACACATCAGACTTTCTATGTCATATGCTTGTATAGAATTTCTCACTTTACCTTTCACTCTCAACTTAAATGTCAAGACCAACTTGTCTAGCCCCAGCCTGCTACACTCCACATAGGACAACACAGAATTGAATGATGGATGGATAGATGAACTTCTATCCTTTTAAATGCGCAATATGAGGAAGTTTCAAGTCACTTTCAACACCATTCAGGAATCAGAAAGAATGATGGAATTGGCCAAGACTCAGGGAGATGAAAAGTGTGAGTAGTTTCTGTCTCAATCCCCCCCCCCATTGTGTTTAACTCAAGGCATAGTCATAACAGCACATTCCCCGAGGAAGGTCATCATATCTTGTGAGGTATAGTATCATAACTGGTGACAAGAAGCAATGCACTCCCTCCCTGATTCTTTGAGACTGAGATGGTTCCTCCCATCTCCACTTCTAATGCCTGGTGTCAAAAACAGCCAAAAGCTACTCTCTAGGGTGTTTCAAAAAGGAGGGAATGCAGTAGTAAAGGTCCTTGTATATAAGACAAAACTGTAACACTCATATGAGGTTCACCCTCTCACAGTTTTCATATGATCTACTTATCCCCTCACGGTTTTCATAAGCACTTAGACGCGCATGAACCACTGAATGAAAAAACACAAGAAAGAAAAGGCATATGATCTGCTTTCATATGCGTTATAGGCTCATATGTCTGCCAACAGTATGCCTAACTGCAAACCCGCGTTTTGCTGGTCCAAGTTGCAAGTGACAATCTTTTACTTTTTATCATCATCATCTGGACCTCTTTTACCATGCTAGGGCAGGGTGGGGAGTAGCAACTTTCTATGGCTAATATTTTACTATAAATCTCACTTTCACTGGAACCAGAAAATAGTACTACTGCAAATTTTCATATGCTCTATACACAATATCATGAGAAATTTGATAACATAATGCAAAACAGGTCAAACAGAGATGTGACTATTTAATACTGTATACTGATATTTTCTATCTATTACCAGACGC
This sequence comes from Birgus latro, assembly GCA_018397915.1. Classification (NCBI taxonomy): domain Eukaryota; kingdom Metazoa; phylum Arthropoda; class Malacostraca; order Decapoda; family Coenobitidae; genus Birgus; species Birgus latro. The sequence goes on along the minus strand of JAGKTI010000692.1, from coordinate 2,794 downwards.
CGTAAGAGGTGGCCACAAACAAATCGCCTCCATGTCACCCTGTCCCCTGTCATTTCACTGCCTGCTCCCTGCTCACAACCCCCCCTCTCTCATATACCTCTACACTCCATTCCTTCATCTCATCCTTGGGCTCCTCTTCCCTCTATCCCCCCTCCACCTCACTCACATTCATTCTCCTCGCCAGTCTCTTGCTCTGTATCCTCTCCATACTGCTACACCATCTCAGTGCATTTCTCTTAATGTTCTCTATCACATGTACATCCACACCACAATGCTCCTTCACTTCCTCAATTGTCAGTCTGTCTCTCCATGTGATTCCACATGCTCCTCTCAAACAATTCATTTCCACTGCCCTCACTCTTGACTTGTGTCCCTCCAACAATGTCCAAGCTTCACTTAATGTTACAGTTGGAATCACAATATTGTCATGCAGCGACTTTTTTACTTCCATGCTCACTTCCCTGTTTCTTACCACTGTATTCAAAGATATTTTACTTCCTCAAAAAGTTCTAATTTCTTTGTGAATGAATGCAACATAACATTCACAAGCTTATTTCTACATAAGTTTGTAAGTTTACAAAATTACAGCCTAAAAACAAAAGAAAGCTACACCTTTTGGCTTTCCAACGAAATAAAAGAATTACTGTACTGGTATCTGTATTAGGGCCTGTTCGGTAAGGAAAAGTATAAACTGTACAAACTGTACTTTCACTACAGGGGAAATACCTGGCTGGGCCAAAACCCGAAAGGGGAGTAGGGGTGCGTGGGCCAGGTTTCCTGAGAGGGTCCTCATGGGGCGACTTGGGATTGGATAATGGATGGATGGACGGTTAAAGGCAATGTTAAGCTTATGCAACTGATTACAGCGACCCCTCAATTTGTGAGTTCAAGGACTATGTAGTCAGGCATTACGAGGCAGTCTCAATCATGACTTACACAACTGTTAAAAAATTTACTCAACATCCTTGAGGGAAATGTCATATGCTGATGATCTGGTGTTGACTGCAGAGAATGAAAGGGAGGCAGAGGAGAGATTTGGGAAGTGGAAAGACGGTATGGGGTGCCTTACTAGTAAATGCAGGTAAAACGAAAGTGATGGCATCCAGGGCTGCAACGTTACTGTCAATGAAGGAGAGTGACCATGAGTGGTTTTCCACAAGGGTGTGGGATGCAATTCCATCTTGTGTAGTGTCTGTCATATGAGGGAGCATTAGAGATGTAGCGGTATCAGACGCAGACTGCAAGATACTGCAGATTTCATGTGTGCGGCGTGTCAGGGAGAGGAAGTGGAGACTGTCAGGTGTGAAAGGACTTAACTTGCTGGCAAGTCTCTTAAGTGTGCGGAAGAGTTTAGTTATTTGGGAGACATGTTATGTGCTTGAGGTGGGGCTAGAGTTAGCTCTGTGGCTACAGTGAGGAGTGGCTGGAAGAAGTTCAGGGAGTTGTTGCCTCTCCTTACACTGAGAGGGCTCTCCCTCCATGATATGGGATCTTTCATTAAGAGTGTAATGCTGTATGGTGGTGAGACCTGGACAATAAAGGAAGAGGATATTCACAGGCTCAAATGTACAAAAATGAAAATGATTAGGTGGATGTGCAGTGCACCCTTGAGTGCAAGGCCTGGGGAGGCTAGGTTTACGATGGAAGAGCTGAGAGGTAGGATGGGACTGGAGTGTATTGGTGTTGTGATGAGGAGACGTAGATTTAGATGGTTTGGGCATGTGGAGAGGATGGGGGGATGATAATTCGGTGCAGAAAGAGAGGTGTTAACATTTCAGGTAGGGTTGCAAGAGGTAGACTGAAAAAGACCTGGGACAAGGTCAATGACTGTGACTATGGGATGAGGGACCGAACAGGGGAGCTGCCTGAGATCGAGCAGCATGGAGAGCCACCATTAGGTGACCAAGGGTTATGCATGCAAGCATGTTGGAGCCTTTAAAAATAAAACAAAACAAAGCAATCAGAGGGAGGGATTAGGGAAAGGATTCATGTACCTGTAGTGTCCCTTGAATGTGTGCAGGAGTTCTGTTATTTGGGGCATATACGCTGGAAGCAAAGCTGAAGCTACCTTGGTACTAATACATGAAAAGTGGTTGGAAGAAGCTCAGAGGGCTGCGGTCTCTCCTGACACTGAGGGGACTTTCCCTCCTTACTAAGGGGTCCTTGTATGCAGCATGTGTTACAAGTGCAATGCTGTATGGGAGTGAGACCTGGGCAGTGAAGGAAGAGGATATACATAGATTCAATCGTACAGATGTGAGACTATGTATATGGGTGTGTAGTGCATCCTTGAATGGCAGCCCTTGGGGGTTGTTAGGACTACCAATGAAGAGTCAAGAGGATGGACGGGACTTGAATGTATTGGTGTTGTGATAACGAGGGGTAGACTGAAATGGTTTGGGCATGTTCAAAGGCAGGGTTGTGGGGTCGGAGTCCAAGTCGGAAACAATTATAGTGATGCTGGAGTCAGAGTCGGTAAAGAAAATTAAACCAGATGTATTTTGGAGCAACAGTACTGCCTTTCGAATGACAGCTCTGTCATTTTTATTTCTTACTGCAGCTGCAGCTCTTTTTTTCTACTGTGGTAGGAGGGGGCGCCCATCATCCACCCACTTAGTATAATGGTACTCTCTTTTTAGGATAGTTCTACACTGAGTGGCAAGCCAAATGATTTCCTGAAAACCAGGAAAGAATTTACAACACTGGGTGGTAACCTTATAACCAACAAACACATGTTCCCTAGGTGACAACAAGTGGGTTGGCGGAGAGTTAATTTTTTTTTTTTTTTTTTTTT
>JAGKTI010000691.1:103101-118632 GCA_018397915.1 Birgus latro | reverse complement strand
CAGTTCATTAAAGTGTTCTCTCCATCTGTTTACTTTTTCTCCCTTCTCCACTAGTAATCTACCATTTTTATCTTTCACACCCCCACTGACTTCGTTGGCACCCTGTCTAGCTCTCTTTATCTCCTTCCAGAACATTTTCTTACATTCCCTCCACTTTACACTCAAATTCCTTCCAAATTCCTCATCCACTCTCTTCTTACTCTCTCTTACTAATCTTTTCACCTCTCTCCTCCTCACTACATATAACTCTCTCGTCCGTCTCTCAGCTTCTTCGTCGCCCCTGTTCCTCATCCACTCATTATATGCTTTCTTCTTTTGTGCCACAGCCTCTCTCACCTCTTCAGCCCACCATGCTGTTCCCTGAACCCCCTTTTGTCTTCTCTTCACCCCACACACAACCTCACATGCTGCACAGATTTCTTCTGTGAATACCTTGCACACACCTTCCACGTCCCCCATCTGCTTCAATCTATATTTACCCAATCGCTCCTCCACTACCCTTTTATATTCAGCCTTTATTCCATTCTCTTGTAACTTTTCTACCCTCCTTGTAACAAATACTTCCTCCTGTCCTTCCCTTCTTCTCTTCGTCCATCTTGTTTGATTTCTGATTCTGGCCACCACCAAGTGGTGGTCAGAAAGTCCATTCCCCCAACCTCTATATACTCTTGCATCCATTACACACCATCTCATCCTTTCATCCACACACACATAGTCAAACATTGCCTTCCATTCATTCATTCCACCGTCCTCTCTTCTCACCACTCGCCACGTATACCTATGGATCATTTTGTGCCTGAAGAGGGTATTAGCTACCACCAACCCCTTCCCAGCACAAATGTCCACTAAAGCACTGCCATTCTCATCCATCTCTGTAGGCACACCCCACTCACCAACCACTCCATCCACCTCATTCCCTACTTTTCCATTCATATCTCCAATCAGAAACACTCTCTCATTCCTTTCAAACTTTTCCAAGCAGGCTTCCACATTTGTCCAAAACTCTTCTCTCATTCTACTTACACGATCTTGTGTTGGCGCATACATGCACACAATTGCCCACATTTGTAGTCCAACTTTCACTCTTACCCACACAATCCTTGACCCAACTGATCCATACTCTCTTACATTCTCCTTCCACCTGTTGCTCACAACAATACACACGCCCTCTTTCGCCCTCTCATTCTCACCTACTCCCACGCATATACCCCATCCATATTCCCATTCTCTCACACTCTCACCTCGCCATTTAGTTTCAGTTATTCCACATATATCCACTTTCGCACTCTCAAGCACCTGTACAATCTCTCTCTCTTTCACCTCATCATTCATACCCCTTACATTCCAAGTTGCAAGGAAATGTGTTAGTGCATAATGGGAATTTCCATAAAGAGAGGCCTTACTAGTACGTTTTGACAGATATAGACTCGTATTTATTTACTTTTAGGTTCATTTCACACATAGAGTATAGAAATACATTTTTGTAAGCATTTTTGTGAGATGTGGACAATTCCGGTGTTGTTGTTTGCTTATGATACAGTATTGTTGAGTGAAGATGAATGGGAGTTGCAAGGTTTGGTGAATGAATTTGGGACAGTGTGTAAGAAGAGGAATCTGAAAGTCAGTGTAAACAAGAGTAAAGTTATGGTGTTTGAGAGGAATGAAGTCACAGAATGCACAGTGAGGTTGGATGATGAGGGTATGAAGAATGTGAGTGCATTCAAGTACTTGGATAGTGTGATGAGTAAGGATGGAAGTTTTGGGGATGAAATACTTGAAAGGGTACAGCAGGGAAGGAAGGTTGTTGGTTCACTGAAAGTGGTGATGAGAAATAGGGAGGTGAGTATGGAAGTCAAGAAGTCACTGTATGATAGTACTGTATTGTGATCCCTACCCTGACGTATGGAGGCGAGGCATGGACCTTGCTAGAGGGTAACAAGTCAAGAGTGAGAGCTGTGGAAATGAGTTACTTGAGAGGAGCATGTGGAGTGACATGGAGGGACAGCTTGACGAATGAAGTTGTGAAAGAACGTTGTGGGGTGGATGTGGATGTGGTTGAGAAGATTAGGAGAAATACACTGAGGTGGTTTGGACATGTGGAGAGAATGGAGAATGAAAGACTGACTAAGAAGGTGTATGTAGGTGGGGTGGAGGGAGTGAGAGGGAGAGGAAGACCGAAGATGAGGTGGAGGGATGGAGTTGAGAGGTACAGTATATGAGGGAGGGGGGAGGGTAGGCAAATGATGGGTGACAGAGCAACTTGGAGGCGTTTTGTCTGCGGCCACCCTTTGCGGGATTAGGGCGTCGAGCTATAGATAGATAGATTTTTGTGGTGGTGGTGTCATCTCTTTATCTTTTTACTGTAATCAGACACCTTAATCTCAAAAGGGGTGGCCACAAACATATAACCTCTTTGTTGCCCTGTCCCCTGCCATTTCACCACCCTCCCACTACCTTACATCCCCCTCTCATATTTCTCTCTACTCTATCACTCCATCTCATCCTCATCTCTCCTTCCCATACTCCCACTCCACCTCACTCAGACACACTCCTAGTTAGTTTCTCACTCTCCGTCCTCTCAACCTGGCCAGACCAGCACTGTGTATTTCTCTTAATGCTTTCTATCACATCCACATCCACACCCACACCACAACACTCTTCACTTCCTCATTTGTCAGTCTGTGTCTGTGGAAGTCCACATGCTCCTCTCTAACAACTCATTGCCATTGCTGTCACTCTTGACCTGTGCCCTTCCAGCAAGGTCCAAGCTTTGCTTCCATACATTAGATTGGGGATCACAATACAGTAAACTCTCAGTTATCTGGCGTAATTCAGCCAACCCCCACGCCGGATATTGCAGAATGCCAGATATTGCATAGTACCCCAATTGCCTATCCATTTGGCATCGAGCCGGATAATGTGTTACTATCCGTCTTGACCATCTGTCCTAAAACCATTCCTTCATTTTTACCCATGAGTAAAAGATTAAAATCAAGCATAAGATACAATACAGTACTGATGCAATACATATAGTACAGTAATACAGCTGGGAGCAGCAGTGTTACTAAGGCTTAACGGTGGATATTTTCACTATACTCGATATGTTTTGAGGTGAGTGTTTTTTTTAGTAAATTCTGATTGGTTAAGTACGGTATGCCTTGTTAATTGTTGATTTTGCGAGGTAAACATAGCTGACAATGAGGGGATGATACTGAGAGAAGAGGGTAGTGACAGTTTGATACTCTGTTCCCAAACAGCCTCGCTATATTGAACTTCATTTGTAAAACATTGTACAGTAATTTGCTCTTAGTTTGGTGTGTTTATACATGTTCTACATTTTTTATATTATTGAGGTATTTAGATGTTAGTGAGAGTGCATAATTAGTGATGGCAATAAAGTAGTGTTCAGGAGCTTGTCTGTATTATACCAGTCAGCTGAGCAGAAAAGACTAGTTGTAATTCATTTGGTTTTTTGTTAAAGTATATTTTTTCAGACAAGGAAGTGAATGTGTTCTGTAGGTAATGAGACATCAGGGGCAAGCTACCATACAGTAGTCTCACATTGCACTGAGTCAAGACTGAATGTCGAAAGATACCTATATACTGGAAGTGTGGAGTACGAATCTGACAAGTACGTGGTACTAAATATTTAGGATAAATAAAATGCTGTAAACATTCACTGAGCTTGATTATTGAAAAATTCTGTTTGTGTTATCTGTGATTTTAAAATACATACAAGCAATTGATTTGGAGATAAAGTGTATTTAACTTTTAATGGCAATCATATTGTCTAAAATGAAAGAATGAATTCAGTTGTTGTTTTCAGTTCATTTCAAGAAAAATTATATTTATTTCTATATATTGATACATATTAATTATACTTTAATGCGAGATGAGCTTTAATTCTCAAATTATTGTATGAGAGAAATTGGACAGTTCATAAACATAAACAGTGTTAAGATGGCATTGTGGAACGAAGTCACTTTTTGTAAGGAAGGCATTCTTTGTTTTCTTTTCTTGTACTGTTTTTTTTACATAAAAATAAAGAAACTAATGCCTGATCAACAATACTGAATAGAGATTTGAAAGGTGAGTGTGTATTTTATTTAAAACTACTCATATCAGGCAACATTTCTGTAGTCTTGGTCAAAACAAACTTTTTTTTTTTTTTCCCTCACAACTGCCCTTCCAGAATTATGGTGCATCTTTCACACTGCAGCATCTTCTGTGCTGTGAAATACAGTACTGTACTCCATTATCCCCCCCCCATTTTTTTTTCTTTTTTAATGTTATACAAGTATTTGCTATCCAAGCAGTTTTCCATTAATGTATCCCATTCATATAATGGGACTTGCCTTATTGTGCTCTCTTCTTACTTTCCTCAGCCCAGCGGTGGAGGTGTGTGGATATACTGTGCCACATCCAATGGAGCGGAGTATTCATGTGCGAGTACAAACTCGGGGGACGCCAGCAGTCCAGGCACTCTATCAGGCCCTCACCACACTCAAGAAGCAGAATCAACAGGTCAAGAAGATGCTACAGGTAGTAGTTTGTCTGTGGTTGTTCGTTATGATTCACATACCAGTTTGTGATTACTGATAGCTCTCAACTTATGACCAATTCACACTTACAACAAAGGCCCCATAGAGCCTTCACAAGTACTTTTGAGTTGCGGTCGACAAAGGTCATAGTCCTGTGCAACAAATCAGGCAGGCTGAGGCAACGTTCCCAAAGCTCAATCACATAACAAACCGATTGTACTGCCAGCGGTATGAATAATGGTATTGAATATTGAATTTATAATACTCTAAGCTACAGTAATCCCTCAGTTATCTGAACGCTCCATGTCCCGTCATGCTCCATATATGGATTTTAGGCCTTGACTCTATTAGGTCTGTATCCGGATTTATTTGTCTGTACCCGGACATAAAAGCTCCGCCATGAGCGGCCAACCAGCCTACAAAGTAAAAATAAGTCTTATGGGTGGCTGACTGGCCTCTCTGATCATGCGCAGGTAATAGACTGTAACCCGCAGGCTGAGTGAGAATGGCTGTCCGTCTCTCTACCAAATGGGTAAAGTCTTCCGGTCACCCAGTTCACTTGGAGGCTACCGGCTGTTCATGGGTAATGGACCATAACCCACGAGCCGAGCGAAAATGACTGTCCAGCTCCCAACCAAATGGGCAAAGTCCTCCCTCCACCCAGATTAGTCAGGAACTCATGGCCACACATGGGCATCCACCTCCTTCCCAAATGGTCAAAGTCACATTGCCATCCGGATTACTTGGCCAGTCCTTAGGCCCATTTTGTATGGGGACCCAGTGTTTCCACGACATTACGACATTTGCCTGGGCAAGCAAAAAGGACCCTTGCACTCATAGGTCAGTGTGCCACTTTTTGCTTACATGCTCTTAGCCAAGCGTGGGTAGAGATATGGCAATGCCATACACTCCCCAGCAATACCACACCTCAGTTGCCACCTTTGCCTCTGCATGTGGACGTGCTTGGCCGAGGTTAAACAAAGGCGTCTTCCGCTGTAGCGTTTGTGGTGATGCCCTACCTTCTGGTGGCCTTCCTCCCCAAATGCTGGACAATATTTAATGCAGTCGTCACCTCACTACAGGCAATTTCTTGGAAACCGCTGAAAATTGCTTGTTTTTAAACCTTAATAATTCAGAAAGTATAGCAGTTACGGAAACGAATTAATGACCATTTTACTCAACAACTCTTCCTCTTGTGAGTGAAAGTATGTCTGTAGGTCCTTGCAATGATGGTAATGACGTGAGGAAGAGAACTAATTTTAGGTGTGAGAGAGGAAGTAGTCGTGCATCTGCCCACAGCGCTGACTATGGCTTTGCTCTCAACGTGATAACTTACTCCACTGCTAGATAAACTAGACACTGTTGCATCCAAAGCATGCCTTATGGCACTATCACTGAGCTTTTTTCAAGAATCCTTGGTGTTAGTGCATATTGTTGTTAATGTGTGTGCACACGCACACACCTTCTAGGTCACGAGTGATGACGTTATTGGAAGGATCTTGTGGTATGCAACCGGGAACCTTGGCAGTTCACGTTGTGAGGCCGGTGAGTGTGGTTTGCCTAGTTTCCTACACTGGTAGCAGAGCTTGGTTGGAAAAATGGAGTCGTGTTTGACCAAGTGGCCTCCAAAACTTGAAAATGATTCTGCATATGAGAGCTGGAAAAAAGACATTGGCATTTGGTGTGAACTAACGGACCTAGTAAAAGAAAAACAAGCCTTAGCTATTCACCTGTCATTGTCTGGAAGAGCGAGGGTGGCGTCTTCGGAGATTGATGCGGATGTTCTGAAGCAGAAGGATGGTGTTCAGACCCTGCTGAAAAATTAGACGGTTTATTTCTCTTGGACAGAGTACGTCAACAGTTTGCATCTTTTTATGAGCTGTACAACTTCAGAAGAGCCAGTGATATGAACATTTGGGAGTTCGTGACAGAATTTGAGCTTGTTTATTTCAAATTTACGAAGCAGGACATGGAACTGCCAAATTCTGTGATGGCTTTTATGCTCTTAGCTGCATGCAAACTTTCAGACAGTGAGCGACAACTAGTGATGTCCGCAATAACTGAGGTGACATATGAAAATATGAAATCTGCCCTGAATCGTATTTTTGCTGGTGAAATTGGCAGGCAGAACGAGGCATCGGTGTCCGCCCGGGAGGTGAAAGGCGAACCAGTATTTTGGAGTGACGAAGTTGAGGGTGAGGAAACATTTTATGCTAGAGGTACTCGACGAGGACGGAGAATGTTGCGGGGTGGTGCAATACGTGATCGACGTCGGGGTAGTGGCCAATGTTCAACCGTATCTGCTAGAATTCCCCAACGCTCATCCACCGGCAGTAGGCAGAACCCACTTGGGTCTGACGGAAAGGTATCGAGGTGTTTCGTATGTGATTCTAGATTTCACTGGGCACGTGACTATCCGGATGCATACGAAAACGACAGCAGTCGAGAAGAGAATTCTGAAACAGTGCATCTGTCGTTATTTATGAGCTATGTGGATGATCCCGCTAGTAGAGGTAAGTCACAGACTCTATTAGAAGAATCTAAGGGATGTGCTCTTGTAGACACAGGGTGTTCTACAACTGTATGTGGAGTTGAATGGATCAATTGCTATCTAAGTGAGCTCACTGATTATGAACGTGATGCTGTAAGAGAAGAAGCGTCATCCTCAGCGTTTACTTTTGCTGATGGTGTCACAGTTTCTTCCCTCAAACGTGTTATTCTGCCCTGCTACATTGGAAACATGCGTGCAGCCATCGTGACTGATGTTGTGGACTGCAATATTCCCTTGCTGTTGAGTAGACGTTTCATGAAAAAAGCAGAAATGTTGATTAACCTTGGAACTGACCAGGTCAAAATTTGTGGAACTATCATTGATTTAAAGTCCTCATCTTCAGGCCATTACTTACTTCCAATTTCCTTATGACTAGAGTGTGAATTTTGTGAAACAATTATGTCGGCATCTCGTGGGGGTGATGTAGAAAAAAACGCTTTGAAGCTTCACAGGCAACTTGGACACCCAACATCGGCAAAACTAATTAAACTGATCACAGATGCGGGAATTAAAAGTTCAAAACTGGAACGGGCTATCAAGGCTGTATCTGATGCTTGTACAGTCTGTTGCAGATTTAAGATAGCCAAGCCCCGACCCGTAGTCAGTTTGCCCGTGGCATCTAAGTTTAACAAAGCCATAGCCATGGATTTAAAAGCTTGGGGAAGGCATTATTTCTTAGTCCTTGTTGATTTGGCGACCAGGTATTGTAATGCGATAGTAATCGCAGTTAAGTGTGCACCCACCATTATCAAAGGAATATTTCGGAGCTGGATTGTTGTGTTTGGCGCACCTAGAAAAATTCCTACAGACAATGGCTGTGAATTCAACAATGCGGAAATGCGAGCATTGGGAGAGGCCTTCAATATCAATATCATGACAACGTCTGCAGAGAGCCCTTGGAGCAACGAAGTCTGTGAGCGTCAAAATGCAGTCATTGGTGACATTGTTAGGAAGATAATCACTGATAGCCAGTGTGAATTGGATGTGGCCTTAGCATGGGCAGTATCGGCAAGAAATGCTCTCACCAACTACTCAGGCTTTTCTCCTAACCAACTTGTTTTTGGTCAAAACCCTGGTCTGCCTAATGTGTACGCAAATGATCCTTCAGCCTTGGAACCTTCATCACCATCGAAAATTGTGAGAGACAACTTGAACGCTCTTCATTTAGGTAGGCAAGAGTTTATAAAGACCGAATCAGATGAACGCTTGGCTAGGACTGTGCAGCACAACGTACGTTGGAGTGACTTAAACAACATCCGAAATGGAGATGAAGTCTTCTACAAAAGAAATGACGGTCATGAGTGGCATGGTCCCGGAATTGTAATAGGCAGAGATGGGAAACAAATTCTGGTGAGACACGGCGGTGTACACGTGCGAGTGCATGTATGTCGTCTAGCGCGTGCGCCAGAGCAAGATACTACAGTTGAAAGTGGTGTCAGCAGTGATGAGAAGAACAATGTTGTCCAGAAGCCTAATGACGATCCTCCGCAAGTGTTGAATGACTATCCACCAGATGACGAGTCGGAAGATGGTGTGGTCCCAATTGATGAGCCTCCCACAGTTTCTGTTCCGATTAATCAGCTTCCAAAAGTTTCTGTTGGTCATCGTATAAAGGGAATACTTTCAGAAAGTGGAGAGTTGGTGTCTGGAAGGATTATGAGTCGGGCAGGTAAAGCCACTGGAAAGTACAAACACTGCTATAATTTGAAGAGGGACTCTGACGGCAGCATTGACTGGATAGATTTGGAGAAGGATCTTAGCGAATTGGAAGTGGTTGATGATGACGCAGAAATGCTTGTTCTTTTCAACTCTGAGGCCGTATTATGCGCTAAGGAAAATGAAATTGCAAATTGGCAGAATAATGATGTGTATGAGGAAGCAGATGATGTTGGGCAAGGTGCCATAACGGTTAGATGGGTTGTGACCGAAAAACTGAAAAATGGAAAGCCTATTGTTAAGGCCCGCTTAGTCACCAGAGGATTTGAGGAAGACACAGTGGATCTCCGAAAAGACTCGCCTACTTGTTCAAAGGAAGCAGTGCGTTTGGCACTTTCTTTGGCCTCCACCAACCAGTGGAATTGCCACTCTATGGACGTCAAAGCTGCCTACTTCCAAGGTAACGACATTGAGAGAGTTGTTCATTTACGTCCTCCGCCTGAATATGCAAATGGTAAGTTATGGAGACTAAAGAAAACTGTTTACGGCCTTTGTGATGCTGCTAAGCATTGGTATCTGCGCGTAAAAGATCAGTTGTTGAGTCTCGGAGCTAAAGTGTCATCACTGGATTCAGTGCTGTTCTCTTGGAGCAATGGTGGCAAAGTCGAAGGCATTGTATGCATCTACGTCGACGGCTTCCTTTGGGCTGGTACACATGAGTTCGAACAGCAAGTGATAAATCGTTTGAGTCAAATATTCCTCATCGGCAGTTCAGAATCAAAAGCCTTCAAATACGTTGGTCTCAATGTCATCTCCAACATCAATGGCAGCATAACGCTCGACCAATTCCAGTATGCTTCATCTTTGAAACCAGTCATGCTCAGTAAACATCGTGCAGCAGTAAAATCAGGGGAGCTGTCCGAGTCTGAGAAAATGGAGTACCGAGCATTAATTGGGCAACTCAATTGGATTGCCACATACACTCGGCCAGATACTGCCTTTGATGTGTGTGAGTTGAGTGTGAATAGCAACCGAGCTACCGTAGCAGATTTGCTTAGACTCAATAAGGTGATCTCAAGGGTGAAGACTGACAACATGAAGCTATACATTCCAAGAATGGGGCCGATCGAGGACTGTCATATAGAGTGCTTTTTGGATGCCTCATTTGCCAGCCTTGTAGGCAGTGGATCTCAGGGAAGTTTTGTGATCTTCCTACGAGATGCTAGTGAGGCAAGATGTCCTATATTCTGGCAGACAAGAAAGATCAGGAGGGTCATCAAATCTACCTTATCTGCTGAGGCATTGGCGCTGCTTGAATGTGCTGAAACTGCTGTATATCTCTCCAACATGTTGTGTGAGGTTTCTGGATGTGGAAAGATAAAAATAAAGTGTTTTGTCGACAACAAGAGTCTGGTGGACACCCTTTACTCCTGTAGGAGCGTAGAAGACAGGAGATTGTGCATTGATATTGCTGTGTTGCGGGACATGTTGGAGCGGGGGGAGATTGATGAGGTATCCTGGGTGGATACATCACAACAACTGGCTGATTGTCTCACCAAGAAAGGTGCCTCGACCGAGCGGCTGCATGCAGCAGCCAGCCGAGACTAGAAAGTTTATAATACTTCAAGAGACATCACATATCTGTATGTGGCCACAGACTGGGTCTTGATAGTGATTAAACAAAAGTCTGTGTATTGGATACATAGCGTGTAACGGGTGTTGATGGTACTCACACAAAAGTCTATGTATTGGATATATAGTGTGTATCAGATGCAAATAGACCATCCAGCTTCATCCTTGGAATCTTCTGTCAAATTAAGAAGAGAGGATGAGAGTGTTAGTGCATATTGTTGTTAGTGTGTGTACGCACGCACACACCTGCTAAGTCACGAGTGATAACGTCATCGGAAGGTTCCTGTGGTATGCAACCGGGAACCTTGGCACTTCACATTGTGAGGCCGGTGAGTGTGGTTTGCCTAGTTTCCTACACTTGGAAAGAGGCTTGGCAGGGGCAGATGATGCAGTTGGCTACGGGCGGCTCGGATGAAATCAGGTGAGGAACCTGGAGAAAGTGTTGTACACCTGGCAAAGGCACGGGACAGACTGACTCTCGCCTGTGTGCTATGGAGGGACTGCCTACGCTTTGGTGGTGAGATGAAATGGTGGCCAGTTCAAACGGTGGTGGGAAGACACTTGTGTGTATACACGTCACCCTGCGGTCCCACTAAAGCCCAATGTTGATATATACACGTCACCCGGAAGATGGGGGTAAATCTTCCTCTGTGGTGTTCTCGTTTGTGTGAAAATGGCCCCACCACCACCCGAGAAACGCACTGGAGAAGCATGAGATATTGGGCAAGGTTGATGCAGGCTGGCCAACTTCATGCATTCTATGTGAATATGACTTGGCCATTCAACTTTGTTTGATATCAAGAAATAACTGGACAGGTAGATTTAGTATGGATAGGACTATGGCGATACCACTTGCAAAGGTGACCAGAAGGTGATGTCCCAGCCCCGCCACACTAGCATCAAACAGTCGACTTTGGCTTGGTTCTGCCAGCAATGGGGTGCCTGCTTGCTTGTACGTGGGACCGAGTTGAATGCTGCTGCCGAGAAGTTTGCACGCCTGCACAGCATGCATGATTTCAGGGCATCCAAGGGTTTGCTCTCACGGTTCAAACTTTGGCATGAACTTACTGGCCATAAGGCACATAGTGGGGCTTTGGACGCAGTAGCAGAAGATGTTGAGCCGTTCGCCAGAAAGTGCAGCACCTGATTGAAAAGGAGAGCCTTGTTCTCGGTCAAGTGTACAGCACTGACAGAACTGGCCTGTTCTACCACTCCTTGTCCGCCAACACTCTGGCAGAAGAGACAGAGAAGACTGTGCTTGGCCAGAAGATGTCCAAAGTGTCTCTGTGTTGTGCTGTTCCAGTACTAACTGGATGCACTGCCTCAAGTCCATTATTGTTGGACATGCAAAACAGCCACGTTGTTTCCTTGGGTTGATGGATAGCCTGCCTGTTGTGTGGTATCATTCTTTGAAGGCCTGGTTTACTGCAAAGATCTTCAAAGATTGGTTCCACAGACACTTTGTCAAAGAGGTTACCCTTTATCAAACGGAGGAACTTGGTATCCCCCAAACCCAGGTGAAGGCTCTCCTGATTCTCGACAATGCCCCTGCTCATCTGTTGGAGAGGTATTTGATTCAGGATAATGGCTGTATTAGGTGCATGTTTCTGCCACCTAATAGGATTGCTCTCATTCAGCCAATGGACCAAGGTGTTACTGTGGCAGCGAAGAGACTACCATTGAAGGCTCCTTAACAAGGTGATGGTGGTGATGTCGAGTTTCAAACGTCAAAACATGTAAAGTATAGGGATGCGTTTTTGAGCCTTGGGTTTCCTTCCCAACCAAGTCCTAAACCCACCCAAATGAGTCCAATAAAAAGTTTAAAGCCATTCTAAATGGCCTAACAGCTGTAAATGAAACTAACCTAAACGTAAAACCAGTGCTCATTTCACTTTTCCCAGTCAAGGTCACTGGAGGATGAGATTTTCAAACTCGGTAGAAAAGAAGCAGCAGCATTCTGTACAATACAGTCCCACCATCAGACTGTCCTGGGACAGTTAAATAAACAACTGTTATTCATAATAATGTGTGAATGATGCAGAATCCCCCAAGGTTCTAATTGTTGTGATGGAGAATTGTTGATGTTTTGACGGGGAATTCTGTTAATGGAGAATGTGATCGATGTTGTGATCGGGACAGCCTTTTCAACGGCCTCTCTCTATGTCGTTTTAGTTACTGTTGTGGTTGCTGAGCTCCCCTGTTTTCTTCTCTCTTATTTTCCAAAACTTATCTACAAATTCCTTTGTATTTTCAAAGCATTTTTCCCTTGAACAGCCCAAATGTAAACACATGATTTATCGATGTCACAGTTTTCATCAGTGCATAAACTATTTACTCTTTAAGGTGTTCATAATTGTTAACATTTATTTTAAATTATTACTGTGTATTCCATGATAGGTTAGATGACAATTCAGTGGTCAAACGTGAAATATTCTTTGTTGAGTCGCCTAGTTTTCCACGCTGTTTTGTACCTTGTCTGATGGGCGAGAATCTATTCCCCAGAGGACAGTGTTCATTCCACCTGTGACTAATACACACTAATCTAAGTCTAAAAACAGTTTATAAATCAACCTAATCACAAAATTAAGCTTTAAAATATCTTCAAAGTCTGTAAAAAAAAATCAAAACCCATTGCTAAACCTGGGGTAGGGTGGTACTTCTACCCCCATCGCTATTCCAGGGTATCACATCTAGGGGTATCATAAATCGGGTTGCCTTTATCACACTATGATAGTTTGCAGCCAAGGATGCACTCATCTCATCTTGAACCCAAGCCTATAGCCTGTTTTTGTTTGCGATGCTAAAGGTACATGCAGGTCCTGATTTTGATGTGCAGTTTAATGCTAGTCATGGCAGATTTGTGAAGTTTGAAAACAATTTTTTCCTTCCATAACATCAAGATGACTGCTGATGCTGCTAGTGCCGACATAAAGGCAGCCGATTTTTTTTTTTTTTTTTTTTAAGTACTGTTCTTCAGTTATTTTAATACTGTTCTATATTTTGAGTAACAGTTATTTGCAGTACAATAATCACTCATTTATCCGGACGGTCCGTATCTGTTCATGCTCCATGTATGGACTAGGCCTTGCTACCCGGATTTATTTGTCCTTATCCAGATAAAAGTTCCAGTATTGGCGGCCAGCCAGCCTACAGAGTAAAAGAAGTCCATTGGGTGGCTCACCGGCCTCTCTGTCCACACGCAGGTAATAGTCCATAACCCACAAGCAGATCAAACAAGACTGTCTGGCTTCCTACCGAATGGTCAAAGTCCCCTGGCCGGCCGGATCGATTGTAAATTTCCAGCAGCGCACATGTAATACAGGCCCTAACCCACCAGCAGAACAAAATTGCCTGTCTCTCTCATCACAAAATGGTCAAAGTCCACTGGTCCCTCCCCCCCAGTCCCTCCCCCACTCTAGCCTCCCACCCTCCCTCCATTGCCACAGGTGACTTTTCTGTTTGTTTGTTTTTGGCAGTTTACTTAAAAACTGTTGGTCGTATTGAAATTCCGAAAACACCGCAAGAAAGCTCATGAAATTCTGCACCTAGACATATGCTTAGCTTTTGCACTGTGTGGGCAAAATTTTGCACTAGAATGTGGGGAACTTATTTGAAGCTATTTTTATGCTTGAACAAGTTCATCTGTCACTGCATTTCTGTACTTTTACTCATCAGTTTTGTGTGTGTTTATTAGCTTATTTTACAGCATAAACACCATTGAAGATGGTGGTATACAACTTATACCAATATAACGAGTTTTCTTGGGCAAATTTGGCATTGGAAACCACCCTCCCTCAATCGCCACAGGTGAATATTTTTTAGTTCTTGGCGATATCCTCAAAAACTATTGGTCGTATCGAAATTCCGAAAACACCACGAGAAAGCTCATGAAATTCTGCATGTAGACATATGCTTAGCTCTTGCATGGTGCGGGCAAAATTTTGCACCAGAATGTGGGGATGTTATTTGAAACTGTTTTTACTCTTGAACAAGTTCATTTCTCACTGCATTTCTGTACTTTTACTCATCAGTTTTTTATTAGCTTAACTTACAGTATAAATACCAGAAAAGATGATGGTATACAGTTTATACCAGTATAACCAATTTTTGTGAGCAAATATGGCCCTGGAAATTTTTTTTCTTTGTGCTTGGGAGGAATCAGACAGGCCTAGCTGCGTAACTTTTCACTCAGTGAGTCAGTTGGTGAACGGCATGCTTAACCCCTTAACCGTGGGGTTGTCGGAGGCATGCCGTGCCCATCCCTCGGGGATATTCGTGCTCCAACTGACTTTTTAAAAATATTTGCCAAAAATCAGTTAATAGTCCTAGAATATTATAATAATAACATATGCATATGGCACATACCTTCAGCTTTCTCCTTGGATGTTTGTTGAGCCTTCGTCAACTATCGTAGGACTTGTGGAGACTTCTGAAGTTGGGTAACAAAGTCTCCACTTTACACTTCCCGACATCCTGTAATATGAATACCACTGCCTGATATTATCACTAGAAACACTATTCAGTGATTTCCAAGTAGTTTGGAATCCATACTAAAAAAAAAAAAAAAATGTGAAAGCAATGTAAAATACGAGCGCATACTAGCCTCCCAGTCGTGCTAGTTCGCCGCTTGTATTCTGTCATTTCTTATTCACGTACACACTCACACTTTATTATTTCTAGTACTTTATTACACTTATATATAGTATATCTACAGTCCTTTACCGCTTCCCACACGATGTTTAGTAGGGGTAGAGGTCACAGGGCCTTTTACAATGGGCGCAAAAGCGGCAGAAATGGAGGTGCGCGACTGCGATTTGATTCCACCTTGAAGGACGAGAGTGAACTGAATGATGTATGTATCTGGGTAGCCAACTTGCCAAGCATTGAAAATGTCAGCTGCTAATAAGTATATGCTGTGAAATAAGTCGCAGGAAATCTAGACAATACATAATAAATTAGGTAGTTCCAGGTGAATATAAATATCACTCAGGCTTCTCCCTTCCTTTCTTATGTATATTTATATTACGAGAATAGGTCATACGGCATATATCAGTGGGAAAAGAGCAGGGGAAATTAGCGAACGAGTGCAGGTTGGATGTTGCCTAGTGATAATTAGCCAATTCCAGGTGTATGGCACTATCAATTACCTTA
>JAGKTI010000691.1:59088-98444 GCA_018397915.1 Birgus latro | reverse complement strand
GCTCCAACATCCACTGCCCGACCTTGTATCTCTTTTATAACCCCATCCATATACAGATTGAACAACCATGGAGACATGACACATCCTTGTTTCAATCCAACCTTCAAATGGAAAGATTCACTCAGTTTGCCATCCACACGCACTGCAGCCTTAGCACCCTTATACATACTCTTCACTGCCTTCAACAACTTCCCATCCACTCCATATATTCTTAATACCTTCCACAAACCTTGTCTATCCACCCTGTCATATGCTTTCTCCAGATCCATGAAGGCTGCATACAACTTCTTGCCCTTCTCTAGAAACTTTTCCACTAAGGATCTAAGATTGAATATCTGGTCTACACAACCTCTTCCCTTCCTAAAACCTCCTTGTTCTTCTCCGGACTAATGTCTGATATATCGGAAAAAGTCCGGATTAGCTGGGGTAAGTCCGGATGTCGCTTTTATCGGAAAATCGCATATTTCGGACTGGCCTGAGCCCCAGTTAGTCCGTTATAGTGAGGTCTTTGTATATATATATATATATATATTTTTCGTTTTTGAAGGCTGCAACATGCTTGCATGCGTCAGCCTTTTTTGGATTGGATCGTGTAGCATTTTATGACCGGATGCCCTTCCTGATGTCTACCAATGACCCTTGGGTGGATTCGATCCTCCGACCCTATGGCCAGAGCGGAGCGCTCTATATAATTTTGTATAAGAATAGGGCATAGGGCTCATTTCAATGGATGAAAACAATGGAAAAATCTGGGGAAGATTTACTTAGCGCAGAGCGGCTGAGCAGACGACACGAGAAGGTAATGGAGCGGAGGTAGGGAGGGGAGTCTAGAATGGGGGAAAATGCCTAAATTGTCAACAATGGATGGGAGTACTGATGACATTAGCAGCTCTGACTATTGTTGGACATTGGCAGTGCTGACAGATGATATAAGTCATGGCTTGAAAGCCTGGGGGACTTAAAAATTACACAGAGTCACTCAAGTGACGCCCCTCGGTATGATCCATTGCACCCAACCGTCATGAAAGTGACAACCCGCGGTTAAGGGGTTAAGTACTTGGGTAATGTGATGAGTAAGGATGGAAGTTTGGAGGATGAAGTGCTTGAAAGGGTGCAGCAGGAAAGAAAGGTTGCTGGTTCATTGAAAGCAGTGATAAGAAATAGGGAATTGGGCATGGAAATAAAAAGTCACTACATGACAGTATTATGATCCCCACTCCAGAGTATGGAAGTGAAGCTTGGACCTTGTTGTAAGGACACAAGTCAAGAGGGAGATCAGTGAAAATAAGTTATTTGAGAGGAGCAGATGGAGTTGCATGGAGAGACAGATTGACTTATGCGGAAGTGAAGGATTGGTGTGGATGTGATAGAAAGCATTATGCGAAATGCTTAGAGGTGGTTGGTCATGTGGAAAAAATGGAGTGAGAGACTAAATAGGAGAGTGTATTTGAGTAAGGTGGAGGGGGGGGGAGAGAGAGGGGGAGACCACGGATGAGATGGAGGGATGGAGTAGAGAGATATATGAGAGAGGGGTGGTGTAAGTTGGGGAGAGGGCAGCAAACTGGCAGGGGACAGGGCTTCATGAAGGTGATATGTTTGTGGCCACCCCGTACAGGATTAAGGTGTCCCTCTACACTCTGGGTGTAGCCCCCCTCCTGACATCCACCCAGTGGGTGGATGTCAGGAGGGGGGCTTGTAGTATGGTGTTGTGATCAAAGTGGTGTATTGTCCTGCACACAAAGTGAGTACAGGTACAGTATGAACTGTAGGTGTGTGATCAAAGTGGTGTATTGTCCTGCACACAAAGTGAGTACAGGTACAGTATGAACTGTAGGTGTTTCTTCATTGCCAGTGTTGGAATGTCTGGATGTGGAATGTTGTTATAGAGGGTTTGGTAATATTTGTGTGGTGATTGTTTTATGGTGCTATGTCTGCTGTGTGTCTTTGTCATGTGATGACAAGGGTGTTATGTATTGCTGATTTTTAGAATTTAGTGCCCCTCATATCAAGGTAGTCCCTGAAAGGGAGGACTCTAGTTTCAGAGCGTAAGTGAGCTGTGGGAATGGTCATGGTGCAGCCAATGTTGATGCATAGAGTGCTGTTCTGTATAATTTGCAAGGTGGTGTAGTGGGTATTGGATAGGATGGGGGCCTATGGCGGGGACATCACTGATTTAATGTATTGTTTGTAGAGTAAGGAGAGTGTTTCATTTTGTTGCTCAAAGTCTTGCCCAGTAGTTTCCCTGAGTGCATTGAATCTGGGGATGCACCACCTCTTGCTGTGTTTGTTTCTTTTTGTCACTCAAAGTGTTGCCCTGTAGTTGCTCTGACTGCATTGAATCTGGAGATGCACCACCTCTTGCTGTGTTGTACATGATCCTTAATGGTGAGTCCGCTGTCATTGGCCACTCCAAGGATCTTAGTGGAAGGAGGGTGTGGCATATGTTCAGTAGTGTATTGTTAGCCTAAATGCATATCTAGGCACTGATAACACTAAAGAGTTAAATATAGACCAAGATATACAGTGGAAGCAAGTAACATGCATAGCATTCCATCCATCAAGTTTCTTTTTTGCAGGATGAAGTAAAGCAATATAAGGAGGATCACCCACCAGAAGACTCGGAGGAGATGGACACTCAGTAGATGTAAGATTTCTGTTGTTAAATTCCTTTCAGTTATATTAAAACTATTGCATAACAGTGGTTTCAGTATCCTCAATAATTTGGAAGATTTTTGTTCTGGTGTATTATCTAACTAAAGATGACTCATCATCACCAATCATCATACATCGTAATGAGGTATCCTACTATTAGTTGCCTGGTAACTGTTTTATCTGGGAGAGTAGAATCCTGAAATAAGAATGGGAAAAGACAAGGGAGGGACGAACTTTCAGATTTATTTGTAATGTTTGTAGTACGGTGGGAAAGTGATCGGACTTTTCACCCTAAATCTCTCAGCTGTTATTAGCCTAGTCACAGACCCCTATGCTCTTGATTAGTAATATATAATGGTGTAATGCTGTATAGTGAACCTACAGGTAATACAGCACAACCCTGTACTGCATTTTTAAAAAAACACCTTAAGAACAGTGGATTTATAGACTGCGTTGCAAAAATCCTGAGGTTGACGTAGCTTTCCTGCACCAGGCCTAGCATAACCTAAAGAAATTTTTTGCATCTCCCACTCCAGTACATGAATGATCAAATGCAAAAAGACTTAAAATAGACAAATGTTTTGACATTAGATGGATTTTATGGTTTCATTATAGTCATCTGTAGAGCATACCCATCAACTTACAATCCATCCACCATCTATTCCTTTATTGCTCTATCAGGAGCTTAGGGCCCTAAGGCTAGCTTAGTCATGCTAGCTGTAATTAAATATATTCGATTCACAAAATTATTGCATTTGTGGCCTTCTCCTTGTAACTCATGTGTTCTAGGAATATGGTAATCAAATAGATGGATAGTTTCCATTGACCCAGGGAGGTACTACCATGAGAGTGAAATATGGCTGCAGACTGTAAATAACCACACAATCATCATTCTTAGGCAGAAAACATTGAGCCTCAAGTATGGTCTCTTGGTGATTTTTTTGAGTGACTGTACATCAAGTCAGAGTCTAAGCTGAGACTCTCATGTTGTTACAGATCATATTATACATCTCAAATTTCATTTTGCCCAACAGGTATCTAGGAACTGTTAGAAGGTAATTGGCTGGCTCTGGCTTTTGGTTTAGCTTCCAGTCCATAGAAAACATCAGTGGTACCAAGGCCAGGCCCAATATGAGGATTCCTTAAGTGGAAACATGACATCATTTTTATGTATGAATGGAAAAGTGAAACCCCAGCCCTTCCTCAAAGTGCCCACTTGGACTCTGGGATCTGGAATGGAGAAATTCAATCAACAATCATCTTCCAGAGGACAGGATCCAATCATTTTTCAACTCATAAGTGAGGAAGGAGTAGTTACTGGATGTGCCTGTTTTGTGCCTTGAACCAAGCATTGCCTGTCAACATTGTGTCCATGAGGAAGACTACTGTTTAGACCAGAAGTGGAGAACATACTTTGGCTTCTCATTAACACTTAGAGCAGGTCTCAACTCACAGCATGCAATTGAGGCGCTTTTGACACCTGAGTATATTGACTTTTAGATGGAGAATGGCAGTGATGATAACCTCAAAGTTTACCCAGCAGCTAAAGGTATATTGGTTTCAGGGGAGACTGAGTTACTGAACATGAATCTCATCTGATCTCGCTGAATCACCTTTCAGGTCACTTACTGACACTATCATTTTGACTGGGCTGTGACTAGCCAAAGGTCAAGATATATGATCATGTCTGTACCTAACTTGGTTCTGAAAAGAATCTTTGGATGATGAAATGGCTGAATGGAAGGATCTTGAACTGAAAACTTGTTCTTCCTATTCTGAAGGCCAAAAGTGCAATTGAGATGTGTCATGAAAACTATTCAGCAATTCATGAATAGGTGTAGCCTGTGTGAGTCTGTAATTTTGAATGTCTTGACATTAATGTATTTGCTGAGAATGCTGTTGTCTTGAATAAGGTGCCTCTTGTCTGTTTCCCAGTTGGAAACTGCAAGTAAGTGGGAAAGAATTTTAGAGAGGACATCTCTATGATTCCCCATTGGTAGACCTAGAATGAACCCTCAGAATTTGTTAATTACCTTAAGTAATTGAATGGGTGGGAAAGAGAAGGACACTTTATCCAAGGCCACATCAGCCTCTTTGTGGCAATGTGTCTGACCTAGGATCCTTCTGGCAAAGGTTCAAAGGCATCCTGGGCAGCGTATAGGTACCTCTTGTGGTGGAGGGCTTGGTCTAAGAATTAGTGGGGAATTTGGGAGTAGAGTGGGTAGTGGTTCCTCTTCCTCTGGTTGTCATCATCCCAGAATCTCTTGGAGGAGGAGAGTGACAGAGAAGACTGGTGCCCTGGGTGAAAGGTTTTAAAGGGGTGATTCCAAGTAGAATGAAGAGTTCTGGAGGAGTCATCTTGAGGGAGCAGAGGTCCTGTGCCTTTTGGTCAGCCTTGAGCAAGAAGGCAGCCCAGCCCTAGCTTCCAGAACAATTGGTCATAATAGTGTGACACTGCAAAATGAAGGACCTGTTTAGAGATACCCCATGGATAGAACAGGCTTTCTGAAATAAATTGGTGAGCAATCTTCTTGAAGCTGCCTGAGCCCAAAGCTGTTAGATGTTAAATCCTCACTTAAATTTTTTTTATGGATTGTCTGGAGCCATGTGACTGATTAACAGCGGAGCCTCTAATAATCTGAGAGAGGAATTCAATGGAGGTGATGTCCACCATGTGTCCATCCTTAATTTGTTTGCCAGGGATCAGAGTGGCATCTTGGAGTGTGGATAGTTTGCAGGGTAGAGCAGGAGTAGTAGTAGATGAAGCTATGAGTAGGAGGTGGGTGGATGTTGGCTGTGTACATGTACCTAGGTACAGGGAAGGATCAGCCAGAATGACTGCCAAGAGGAACTGTAGAAATAACCAGTTTGGGCAGGGATGTGCAGATGGATATAGTGGTGTGGGCATGCTGGTTAAAGAAAAATAGGTGGAATTATGTCTTGAATTTTATGATGGTGAATTAAAGGATTATGGCTGTGAAATTTAGTTTGGTAGGCTGACGGTTTCATTTATATTGGCATGTGCTCCAGAAGCTGGCTTGGATGATATAGAAAAAGGTAAATTGTGGGGTGACAATATGTGTAGCAAGTAGTATAGGGGATGAAGATTGTAGTTTTGGGAGGAGACTTAAATGATCATGTGGGTAAAGCAGCTCAAGGATATGAAGGGGTACATGGGGGATGTGCATGCTGTATGAGGAATGTACAAGGGGAAGGAATCAAATCTGAGGAGGCAGTGAATATAGTGTGTGCACTACACATTGCAGGAAAAGAGAGACTAGGCTGATTACCTACGAGTCTGGGGGTAAATAGTAGCCAGATTGACTACTTCCTGGTCAGGAAGGCTGACAGGAAGTTGGTGAGGGATGTTAAAGTTATTGGGAGTAAAGAATATGCAGCAAGACAAATTACTGATATGTGACATGGTGCTTAAGGAGTGTAAAGTAACCAGGACCGCTCCAACTGCAACCACTGATGGACAATACACTGCAAGGAGCCACCACCGTGTAGCTGCAGTGCGCGTGCACAAGCCAGAGGGAAGCCTGGACACGGAGCCACCATATGACCTTCTAGCCCGGAATTGCCACCCAGCTACCATCGCTGCCCCAGCCACCTGTACCAAGGGCGACGGGAGCCCGGGGACTTAGTGCCTGCTGGAGGCAGCACAACTGGGCTTGCTAGATGCGGCCTGGCAACACCCCATGCTTGTTAGAGGCGGCGCACCCAAGCTTGCTAGAGGCAGCTTGGCAACGCAAAAGTAGTTCCAGTTTTCCCTCGTGCTTTCTAGAGGCGGCTCGGCAACACAGAAGGAGTTCCTGATTTGGCCCTCGCCCCATGGATGCACCGAGGCTGGTCCAGGGACTCGAGGGTCGTGGCACCTCCTCGGAGGCAAGCTGATTACCACCCCTATAGTACTCCAACGTCTGGAGTGGATTCCCCCGCTACATGCCCTTCCCCCAACACTGCTAGAGCTTGCCCCCCTACCCCTGGAAAAGGAATCCCAGACTTAATAATCTAAAACTTGATGTCCTGACTATGGGCCAGCGCACTGAGTGGTCCTGCCATCTGGTGGGAGTCTATGAACTTCTCCCAGAAACTTGTTTTTCGGGTTTCAAATATGCTCGTAAATTTTTCTACGCGCTTTCATGTAGTTTCCTCAAATCACAAAATTTTTCAAATGCCTTTGACAATCATGCTATTGGTGTGTAAGTGGCATTAGAAGAAAAAAATTTGTAAAACAGTAATCATCATCACCATGGAATTAACTTCTACGTACAATTTGCTGTTACATAAACATCCCATATACAGTAATCTCTCTACTTTCCAGACGACCACTATCTGGTTACACCACTGTTCGGACATTGTAGGCTGATGTTCAAAACCCAAAAATGCCAAAAAATTGAAAAAAAAGATTTTTTTTTTTTTTTTTTACCCGTAAGTTTGAAATTGGCCCGCGGCGCCAAATGGCCTTGTTTACATTCACATTCCCACTGTCTACCCCTCCCTTCACTCCGACAGTTGCCTCTGAACTGCCGTGAGTTTTTGTTTAAACAATCATAATTCACAGTGCTAAGGATTAAGTGCAGGTCAACACTAGATTATTGTACATGCTTCAAGAGCATTTTCACCACTGTCAGAGCTTTAGAGGTTGGGTAAACAGCCACCAACATGTAAGTACACTGTCAGCTGTCAAATATTTTCCATAATCACTTCTAAATCCTGATTCTCTTGTTACATTTTATTTACTTCATGCTTTGTGTCCCATATTTAAGTGTACAGGCTGTGAAAGAGGTGATTTTCTCAGTGATTACCATGTCTCTTACATTCACTATCTAGTCAACTGGTGAACATTTTTGCCCTACTCACTTCAAAATCATAATTTTCTGGTAACAATTTATTTATTTCATTCTTTGTATCCCATATTTTAGTGCATAAGATGTGAGAAAGGGTGATTTTCTTAGTGATTACCATGTCTGATTCTTACTTACACTATGCTGTCAACTTGTGAACACCTCTGTCTTACTCTCTTCAAAATCATCATTTTTTGGTTAAAATTCAATTAATTCATGCATTGTGCCCATTATTTATGTGAATGAGGGTCTTAAATAAGTGCTATGCGTGTCCGATAGGGAGGTAGGTAAGTGGTTTTCTGATTTAGGTTAGGTTAGGTTAGGGTCAGGAATGACTGGTGCTGGAGCTTCAGGGCCACTATCCGGACAAGACCACTTTCCGGTCATGCCTTTGGCTCTTTTACGTCGGATAGTGGAAAGATTACTGTAATTGGTGTATGGCATAACATGGCAAATATGTGGAGGAATCCTTTCATGCACAAATTTTACGATATTTTAAAATTTGCTGCCGGAGCATTGTACGACATGTTTCTTGGTTGCTCTTCACTCAGCACCTCATCTACAGCGCGTCTCCTACAGCCTACAGCGTTTGGTGTCCTTCTCTGATGGAAACCTGGCCCATCCTATCATTTGTTTCATGAATGCATCCTGGTGTGTGTTGAAAGTTGAATTTGATTTGCAGTCAGCCACAGCGCAAACAAAGTTGGTCATTTTGCTAATTGTTCTTGTCAACGTCACACAACCAAGTCATCCCATCACCGATTCACCTCGCCAGTCTCATGTTTGTTTACAATCATATGCGTGGCAGAGTCCAGTGGAAATGTCGTGTGGTGAATTTATTCATATCTTTCATCATTGTTTTTAAGAATGGAAATCCTATTACCCTTAACTGAATTATTTACCGTCTTTATACATGCATGAAGGTAATATTGCCACATAAACCCTCTTTAATACATCCCTAGAAATCACCTGATAGAAAGGAGTAGAATATATGTTTGAATACTATTTTTTTTTTCCAACCCATCTTCATTATAAGGCCATGAATACTGTGGAACCATTAGTTTTGTTGGTGTAAACCTGATGTTCAATGTAACAACACTCAGTTTTAGCTGGCTTTGGGAAGAATGACATCAAATATTGGTAACTGTAACCCTCACACTCACAAAACATGCATCTGGGAGAAGTTCACAGATTCCCACCGGATGGCAGGACCAATCAGTGCACTGGCCCATTTCAGATCCCTTCTAACGTCACTGCCATACGCACTCCAGGTACAGACCACAACACCCTATCCCCAGGCTGAGAGAGAGAGAAAGAGTCAGACACTGGGCCTCCACTTTCTGGAGCCAGAGTCGTAGTCTCTCTCTCCCTTAGTTCTACCGCAATTAACTCAGTACACCATAACACCCCTTACAGATGTAGAGACAATCCCAGCCCCTTTCGTTTTCCAGAGAGTGTCGGTGTTGTATTTGGGGCATTCCCTTCAGACCACTCCTCCCAATTCCCCTCTCACCCTGGTTGACCATTTCCTGTGTATAATTCTCCCATATTGTATGTAAAGCTGTGTATAGTGTCCTTAACAATAATAAACCTTTTGTTCTGTCATTTAGAGTTTCTGTGTCTACCCTATATTCTTAAGGTGTGTTGAATCTTGCTTTGGTGTTCTTTCCTGTTTAGAAGAACCCCATGAGACTGAAATTACTCCAGCATAACACTGGTGGCTAGCAGTGTTCTAAATACGGAGGGAAGGCAAAGTGGCATTTCGTTCACTGAGGTACACGGTAACGCAGATGCCAACATGGCAGTGCCAAAGTCCCACACCCCCATTCCCAAGTATGATCCCGAATTGTATGATATTGCAACATACAGTTAACTCTCTATATAACGAACCCCAGTATTGCGAATTTTGGATATAACGAACGGCCATATTGCAACTGAACATTCCCTGGATTTTGCGAAGAGAGGTCGCTAAATGCGGGGGAAGTTCACAGATCAGCCCACGGTGACAACAGCATCCCTTCCTGGCACAGTAAGTGTACTGTAACAGTACAACATTATATTATACAGTAAGACCTCACTACTGTATAACGGACTAATTGGTGCCTAAACCATTCCAAAAAATGTGATATTCCGATAAAAGTGACATCCAGACTTCCCTCTGCTAATCTGGACTTTTTCCGATATATCAGACATTAGTCTGGATCACATGAATGGTTTTTAAACTGTTTTGACTACCATTGTGGCACTGTCCTGTGTTATAATTTCACTATATAAATCAAATGGTATGATATATGGAATAATATTGTACTGTACACTGATAACAATGTCTTTTGTTTACCTTACTGTGGTGAACATAGCTGAAGTGGTCAAACAGTCTGGACTGCTTCTGGCTTTATCGGACTTTTTCCAATATAGATGAATTTAGTTCAGTAGTTCCTCGAGCCCAATAAAAGCGAATTCCGGTCTATTGAAGTCTGTTATATCGAGGTTTTACTGTATTCTTATTACAGGTATTGTATTTATAACTTCATACAGTATTGTATTTACATGTACAACTTCATAAACCATTCAATTCTCCATGTAAAACTTCATAGAGTTAGTTTAGGTTATGTTTGAGCACACAGGACCAAATGATTTCCCTTAAATAGCAAACTGAGTTTGGAAATCCCTCGGAAGTACTGAACCCCTCATGTATAGCGAACTTTCGGATATAGCCACCCGCCCCTCCCCCCAGTTACTGTAGTTCGTTATATTGATGGTTTACCGTATATGGAAATGGTCAAACCGGTGTTGAATTTGGTATATGAGGAAGATGTGCAGAAAATTGTGGTATTACTGCCCCACTTAGGGAAGTCAGTAGCCCTGGCAGCTGGGAAAATGAATGCATCCCTAATAAGAGCACAATTCAATAGAATTGTAATGGACGCCGTCCAACCATCCCTTGGGACAGTTGTCGCGCTGTTACAGCTGAAAAAGGTAAAATTCGAGGAAGATCTGAGCGTTACCCTAGCAGACTTGCGAAAGTTTGCAAAGGCTGCGTATGCCTAGTCAAATGAGGAACAGTGAAACCAGCACATCTTCGTGCCCCTCCTCTGTATCTTACCAAGTGTTGTCCAGGACCACTTCCTTATCCAGGATATACAAGGATTCAACCAGGACATTGTCACAATCTGCTAACTACTGGCAGTGCAGGCAGAGAAGCAAAAATAGATCGGGATTGTGCGCCATGTCCATACTCACACCAGTCAGAAGATGGAAGGGGGACAAAAATTGAACCGCCCCTTCTATCCCCGAATCTTCCCATCCCCACGAGAATGGCAGTGCGGCAAGACAACTCAGTTCATATCAGCCCCTGAGAATTCCAGGCCTGTAATGCTTCCTGCACGTTGCACAACCGGCGGGAACAAATTGAGGCTTGCTGCAACAGGTTCAACCACCTGGGTCCACCATCACAATTCCACCCCAGCCAGCATCACATGGTCGACAACTACACCCGGATAGATGGCACCGAACTAGGACTCGAGGATGAGCCCCTGTCAGCTCTGGCCCTGGCAGGGGCAAGTAACACCAAGGCCAAAATGCCAGTCTATACTAAAATCAAACTCCATGGAGTCCCAGTGCATCCTCTAGCGGATACTAGTGTCGCGCTTTCCTGCCTGTACACGTGGTTCTACAGAGAGAATCAGGCAGCCTTCAACACCCTCCAGGCCTCATCCACCGACCTCATTGGAGCGGGGGACGAGCCCTTGGCCCTAATGGGCGAAACCCTTCCACTCTTGGTAACCATCCCAGAGCCGTTGGTCTACACTAACATGTGTTCGACTCAGGGTGTACTGCGTATGACGGATATCTTGGGTTGGACCTATTACAAAAGCTTGGAGCCACCACTGACTGGCAGCACTGGCTCCCCCCCCTTGGAGCCTGCGATCATGCGGCCGGCCTGAACGCTGATATGTAGGCCGTCACGAAAAGACCACCATACAACCCCACCACCAAGCCTGGGTACCACTGAGTACCTCGGCCCAGCAGTCATTACTTTTTCCCTGCAAATGGACCAGCCATATGCCGCGAATTGCCTGGTCTTCCTGGCAGTCGTACCCCCTCACTTCAGTGCCGTCAGAATCACAAATATCACTGATGAACCCTTTACCCTTCCTAAAGGGTTGGTTGTGGGAGAACTAGAGACATTCGACGTCCTCCAAGAACTTCAGGGCTCAAAGGATATCCCCGCTCCCAACCTCCTGTCTCTACCCTACATGCACTCCCACCTCCCACCCCAATATCAACAGGACCTGGAACAGCTGCTCCTCTGTTGCCAGGAGGTCTTCGCCTCGCATCCAGGAGATCTGAGCTGGACCAAGGTCTCACACCACCCCATCCACACTACGGGACCCCCCATACGTCAGCCATTGCACCAGAAAAACCCGGTGCAATGCCAAGAGGAAGACCACCAGGTTCAAGATATGCTCGATGCAGGGACTGTGACCCCCTTGAATAGCCCCTAGTCTTCCTCCATAGTCTCGGTAAAGAACAAGAATGGGTCCACGAGATTTTGTGTCGATTACCGCCAGCTTGATGACATAACCATAAAAGATGACACACCACGTCCTCGAATCGAGGACTCCCTGGATTCTCTATATGGCACTTGATGCTCGATGCAGGGATTGTGACGCCCTTGAATAGCCTCTAGTCTTCCCCCATAGTCTTGGTAAAGAACAAGAACGGGTCCACGAGGTTTTGTGTCGATTACCGCCAGCTTGATGACATAACCATAAAAGATGACACACCACGTCCTTGAATCGAGGACTCCCTGGATTCTGTATACGGCACTTGATGGTTCTCTTCCTTAAACCTGCAGTCGGGTTACTGGCAAGTACCCATCCAACCAGAGCATCATAACAAATCAGCTTTCTCCACCAACGGTGGCAGGCTCTATGAGTTCAACGCCCTTCCCTTTGGTCTGTGTATTTGGCCGTCCACCTTCTCCCACCTAATGGAGTCAGTCCAACAACAGCTCACGTGGGAGACTTGCCCATCTTCCTGGACAACATTATCATATTCAGATGCACCTGGAAAGAACACCTTAACCACTTAGGACAGGTGCTGCACCGCATACAAGCTGCAGGTCTGAAACTCAAACCATCCATATGCAACCTCGTACAAGAATCCGTCACCTTCCTCGGCCACATCATCTCACACAAGGGACTCACCCCCAGATCCTGACAAGCTCCCAGCCTTCGCAAAGATCACCCTGCCTACGGACATCAAAGGAGTTCATGTCTTCCTTGGCCTTGCCTCTTACTACATGTGATTTGTCAAGAATTTTGCCACCATCACCAAACCCTGACACGACTTGAAAGGTGAGGCCTTCCAATGGACTGCCCCTAGGCTGAAGGCTTTCATGGCACTCAAACACCACCTCACCATGGTGCCGATGGTCGCATTTCCTGACTATGCCCAGCCCTTCCGGCTGTACACTGATGTCTCCCTGGTCGGAATAGGCACCATCCTCATACAAGTAAGGGAAGGCAAGGAACACATCATACCATGGGCCAGCCAGACCCTGACCCCGTCAGAAGTCAACTATGCAGCCATGACGTGCAAATGCCTCGGCGTGATCTGGGCATTGAAGCAGTTCAGGTCATACCTGTTGGGAAGCCTACTCACCATCATTACAGACCACCAGTCACTAGAGTGGCTGCGGAGGTCCCATACTACTGATACCCTCTTAGCGCAATGGCGGGAAACTTTGTAGGAGTTGAACTTCAGCATTGCATACCGCCGTGGCAAACTCCACACCAAAGCCGACACTTTGTCAAGGCTACCCCTTAGCTCACTCCTCGTGACACAGAAAACAAGGCACCACGCACCACGCACCACAGAACACCCTGATGCAGCAATGAGAGACAACAAAAACCAATGTAGATGCCCACGCATATCTTCAACAAGCTGGCAAGATTAGGAGACCATCTCTTCACCCCTTCTGGCCACACTGTCATCGACCCAGAGGAGGTCGAGGGCATTCTGACCCATCTACATCATGGAAACGGTATCCACCTCAGACAGCAGAAGCTTCTTCAAACCCTCCAAGATGTCTACTGGACACCACACCCCTTGGCTGTCGCCAAACAGGTAATTGAAGTTTGCTGGGACTGTGCCCTCGGGAAAAACATCTCCCAAAACCAGGGACCCACCAGACACTTGCAGCCACCCGACCTTGGCAGCTGCTGGCCGTAGATGTCATGGGCCCTCTCCCATCTAAATCAGCCGTCTGATAAGTAATTACCTTTGCGGATATGTACTGTAATCAAAATTCTTCATTGCCTGCCCCGCAAAGTCCCGCTTTGCTACCGCAGTCGCTGAAACTCTCACCACCAACGTGTTCCCCTACTTCGACCTACCGTAGGCCTTCTATTCAGACAGTGCCCCTGAATTCTTGGGCCAAGTTTGGAAACAATTGTGACGGCAGCTTAAAGCTGCCGTCACAATTGTATGAGGATCACATAAAGTATTCTACCAACGTCGACTTTTGCTTTCAGAACATTAGATTTTTATTAGAAATAAAAGATTTAAGCTTTCAGTACCTTTTCAGTTATCCATTAAGTGACGCTATGATAATATTCTCAGTTTCAGCATTACTTGATAGTTCTCTAGATTTTGTTGTCATTGCTGTGCAAGTGCAGTAATTTCATCAGAGTAGACTATTGTGTTCATTTTTTCAAAATGTTGTGCGCATTGTTGACCATATTTGCGCATAATTGAAGGTCCGAGTTTAGTTGCTGTCCCTTTCACTAAGAGTTTCAAGCACAGGCTAGATAAGCATATGACGAAGTGAGGGTTGGACATATAAAAGAAAATACTGTATCTGATAACCAGTACGAATTCTGTTTCCTTTTCAGAGTTCACTGATACTCTTCCACCCACCCCACCCCATAAAATAAATTATGCCAGTTTTTCTAAGCTCCATGGTGTTCTTTCTCACTTTTTCCTGCCAGTTGTGGCTGGAGGGTTTGGTGGGTGGGGCAGTACCTTCTTTGGCATCCTTGTCTTATTCTAGTAGTATAATCACTCCTGTAGGATCTGCCTGGCATGGGCCAACTGGCCTACTGCAGTTTTCCTCTCATTTGTGTGTGTGTGTGTGTGTGTGTGAGAGAGAAAGAGAGAGAGAGAGAATGGGGAGGGGGAGCTGCAATTCTTATTCCAAGCATGCCCCCAGAATCCCCTGGATCACACTTAACATATTCAGGGTCAGTGCAACTGATGGCCCCATGCTAGAATCAGTGTTCCACTCTGCCCCTGATGTTATGTGTTTATTCTTTTATGAAGAGGGAAGGAGTTGCTTAGGGTACAGGGACCTGATTAGGAAGTTCAGAGAAAACTGTAGACGTCTGTTATCCAGGGCTTCCAGGTTAAGTGGAGTGATAGGAATCAACTAGAAGGTTTGTGTAGGGAGGAGGGAGTATTGTTTGGAACAACGCCAGCCAAGATGGGATTTTATATGGAAGGTGGAGCCTTTACCTTAAAAAAAAAAAAAACACACACACACACACAGGAAGGAAGGAAAACAAGTATGCCAGATAGTGTGAGGCATGTTTTAGACAGTGACATAGTGGTGAGGAGATAGGGAGCCAATGGCACTGCTGTTAACACACACATCCCCAAGGAAGGATAAGGGAAGTGAGGTCAAACTACAAGGATAGCCTGACACAGGTTAACCTGATCTCCCTTGAGGTACAGACAGTAACTTTGCAATTTGATGGGTGGGTTGGGGACAGGGGGGTAAATTAGCGATATGTTACATAAGCCTGTCTCCAGTTATATCCCCTAGGAATCATCTCCCCACCACCTATTATCCCAATAAACCAATTTCCCTGCATTAATTTACTTCCCTCATGGACCTCTGATCCTATGGACATATACTTTCTTTATGGACCTCTTGTCCCACTTTGACCTATTTCCTTCATGGATCTGTTTACCCTGTATAGACCTAATATTCCTATCTATCTATAGCCAAATGACTCAAAATGGGGTGGCCACAAACAAATCACCCCCATGTCACCTTGTCCGCTGCCATTTCATATCCCTCCCCCCAGCTCACACCCCCTTCTCATATACCTTTCCACTCCATTTCTCCGCCTCATCCTCAGTCTCCCTCTCCCTCTCTCCCCCTCCACTTCACTTACATACACTCTCCTCATTAGCCTCTTGCTCTCCATTCTCTCCATGTGGCCCTCAAGTAACATATTTCCCAGTGGACCTATTTTCCCTAATCTTAGAAGTGCAGTGAGCAAGCAGATACTCTGCATACATTATTTGCTGGTACATGAGGCAAGTAATAGGTCCCTTGGGGTGTTACCAGGTGGTTGCACAAAACCACAACAGCACATTCATTCAGTGTTGTGGACTGGATGGAGAGAATTAGTGTGGAGGTTTGGTTTCTGGATTGACACCACACTTGCATCTTTCCACCTGGTTAACACAAACATCCACTGTAGGCTCCATGTCACCCAGCTATTTGGATATACTCGTATGTTTACCATAGTTTCGTTTCGTTTTTGAAGGCTCCAACATGCTTGGTCACCTAATGGCGGCTCTCCATGCTGCTCGATCCCTTGCAGCCTCCCTGTTCAGTCCCTTAACCCTTAAATCACACTTAATGACCTCATCCCATGTCTTTCTCGGTCTACCCCTCCCCCAGTATTAACACTTCTCACCCTCTGTACCCAATTATCATCCCCCATCCTCTCCACCCAAACCACCTCAGCCTACCTCTCCTCATCACAACACCAACACACTCCGGTCCCATCCTACCTCTCAACTCCTCCATCGTAAACCCAGCCCCCCCAGGCCTTGCAAGCAGGGACGCACTGCACCTCCACCTAATCATTGTCATTTCTGTACGTTTAAACCTGCGAATATCCTCTTCCTTTACTGCCCAGGTCTCACTGCCATACAGCATCACACTCATAACACATGCTGCATACAAAGACCCCTTAGCACGTAAGGAGAGTCCTCTCAATGTCAAGAGAGGCAACAGCTCCCTGAACTTCTTCCAACCACTTCTCACCCTAGCAACTGAGCTAACTCCAGCCCCACCCCCGGCACATAACATGTCTCCCAAATAACAAAAGTCCTCCACACACTCAAGAGACTCACCTGCAAGTTCAACCCTCTCACGCCTAACAATCTCCAACTGCTCTCCCCGACACGCCGCACACATGAAATCAGCATTATCTCGCAGTCTACCTCAAATACCATCCAGCATTGTAAATGGCTTCCTGAGTCACAGGCACCTAATCATCCTGTCACTCAAGGTACAGCCACCTGAAGTTGAAAGAAGAGCAATACATAGTGACAGGAAGGATGGGACAACTAGGAAGAGAAGAGGACAGACACTGAAAAAGAGTGTCAGGCATAAAGGAAAAGTAGGCAGCTTTACATCAAATGAGTGGATGATGGGGACCCCCACCTACCACCAGGGTGAGGAATGGAAAAGAGTTAATGGCTTCATCATGCTGAATCACCAGACAAACACAGTATACTCTATACGGAAGTTTGTATTTAGCAATGAACCAGACCAGAACAACTAGAAATGAGAAAAACCAGCATAATATGACTAACTTATCTAATCACCTATAAATTATGTGTCAAGATAAATACAAGTATTTACTGAGATGCATGTGGCTGAAGAATGGCATCATGATATCACAAACAGGATACACCTCCCAGCCAAATTCAAATTGTATGTTACAGAAAATTACTTTCACTGAATACAAATTATTAGTCATTAAATATACACTAGTATGGTAATGAATATATTAGTGCCCATCGTATTCTCAGGATATACTTAAAAATCCACTGATGTACTGGGATCTCAATTATCTGAAGCTCTGCAGGCCAGACTCTTCCTTCATTTTTTCCCCAACACCACTTCTCTCCTCTTTTTTATTTCTATCCCTGCTCCACGTTCGTTCGTTTCGTTTCGCTTCACGTCTCGTTTTTCCTCTCTCTTTCCCGGACTTTGTATATATCCTTCATTCTCAAACCAGCCTTTATCTTTCCCACTTCATGTCTTTATTTCTGCTAATTCTAATACTTACTGCACACGCATACCAGTAAACAGCAAATTCTGGCTTTATATTTATCCTGTTATTACTTCACCCATATTTCAGAGACTGGATGATGATGATGATAATCTCTGCAACCATGCTAATTTTAATCTGTACACTGATGTACAGGTTCCCTCTTTACTAAAAATTCAGCTGTTCTTCAAGTTTCTATCCTCAACAATGTAAATCTTATGACATCAATCACTTTGTTCTCCTCAGAAATAATCATGCTCCTTTTACATTTAAATCAACATTATCCTGTTTCTTCAAACATGGCAAGTCATACTTGCTCAATACATGGTAGACAAAAGAACTGGTAGGGGGAAAAAAAAGATCGTGTTAGGTTTGTGTTCAGCACTACGAGCAAGATGCTTGATCAAAATCTTGTCTTGTTTCCTTTTATAGACTGTATAACAGTTCAGCCATATTTGACAAACTCTCACTGCTATCCATGTTATAAATAAAACACTTCTTAGTCAATATCTTTGATTGTTTTACAACACACTGCTGAGTACTAAACTCCATTCTTGATTCTTACCCCTTTTCTTCTTGACCATTATTCACTTACTGTGTACTAGTGTCCTTACAAAGAATCATACTTTTTTTTACACAAATAACCACTAGCTATGGTTAATCATACTGTCGTTAGAAACAATAATTTTTAACGTTACATAACCACTCTTCTTGATCCTTTTCTTAATTATTATTACTTTTTATTCCATCTTAATTTTGCCCAAATAATGATATTCATTCGCACTAAACTCTTGATGTCTACCATGTTACTTTTAACTTTTGTTTCTGATTACTAAGCTATTTTTTAATCACTACTTTTTTATTCCTATTACTTTTTATCTTCATCCTTTTTCTTCTTCTTGTCCTTCTCCTTGTCTTTTTCCTGCTGAGTAAGTGAGCCAACAGCCTGCTTCACCACCTGGCTCTGAGGGTCCACACCTGGCAGGTTCTGAAGTACACTCTCCAGGAAGGCAGGGTCAGCCATTACCTGTGAGAAGTCCTGGTCATCTAATGGTTCCTCCTTTTTGACCTGGGGAGAAAATATCCATATATTAATATCATTATCATAGTCCAATATCCCATATATACAAAATAAGCTTCCTGACTTGAAAATATTGCCACCACCACCATCATAACCCAAATATCCTATGTTCCCAAATCAATGAGCCTAATTTCATTATCTATCAGCAAACAGGTGCACTGAGTGCGAATGACCAACATCCAAACACTCACTGTAATGCTAATTTTGGGTGACATCACACTGAGGGAGACGCTAAATGGTTTCCTGTAACCCTCCAAACCATCAATAATACACTGGATGGTAACAAAATACAAAAAATGGATTCCTAGTTAGGATTCATTGCTTACATAATGACACTCAGGGAAAAGTAATTGGATACTCTCCCCCTAAATGTCAGGACTTTGTGACACTGCCCTTACACTGCAGTCGTCGTCAGCAGCGGCGGCGTCTAATCCTGTGTTGCCCCATACGAAGCACAGGCACCAGAGGCTAGACAAATTGGTCCTGACATTTAACCCACCCAGTCCTGACTGCTTTTTTACCCAACCCACCCTCAGAACCCGACCGATTTGCAACTAGTCTTTTTTGGGATCAAACATTCGCTTTTGGCGAGAAACATTGAAAATTCGGTGAGAAAGCGCTCACCTGAAGTGAAAAATATCCTAACCATATCCCGTACCTGAATACCGGTTTCTATGATGCCGTGCTCCATAAAAGATGCTCCCTCTGCAAGGGAAACTTAACCAAAACCACACAGACTCGTAGATATTTATTTATTTGGTACGAATTTATATGTAGTACAAGAGTACAGTTGACCCTCGAATCAACGGACTAATGGGGGGGACAAGTGTCCGTTGCTTGAAAATGAAGGGAAAAATAGCCTAAAACTTGAAAAATACCAAAAGAAATACGATGGTATCAGAGATGAGGTGCAGCGACGTTATTGCAGACTAGTTTACCTCACAATACCCAGCTTTCTATGGACCCATTATATTACAACTTGTGCAGTACGGTACAGTACTGTGTTACAGTAATTTTTTATGTTCAACTAAAGTATCATTTATTTTTGTACCTGTAAAGAGAAATACTGTATGTAGTTAGAGATGAAAAAAGATGTACACTCACAATCACTGATTTCTGCCTGGGGCACCCCTTTCCTTCCCCTGTATGCCAAGGGAAGGGTTGGGGGAGGGATGAAACAAGCTCCACATGCCACTACTCCACCTCCCAACCCTCCTCCATACCCCTACCATCCCCCACCCCATCCATCATTCTTAACTGGCAGTTACATCTCAAGCTGATTTCAAGCTTAACACTCTTGGTCCCACTGCTAATGCAAACACAGAACACTAGGATATGTTAAAAGTACAGGATATAACTATCAACACTGCAGCAAGAAATTAATGCATTACGACGTTGACAGTAAAACAAAAACGTTAACAACGCCCACCTCAGGCCTCACGTGCTGGGTGCACTGCTTTGGAGACACACACACACCCATACACAAACATGCATACATACACACACACACACACACGCTGGTGCAGTGGTAGCGTTCTCGCTTGCCATCTGGTAGACGGGAGTTCGCGCCTTGCTCAGGTTGTGAAAAGTTTCACTGACGAAGTGGGTGGTTACTGTCCCCCTTGAGCAAGGGGATGGGTGTGTGCTTGTGTGAAGGTCACAGCCTTGCCCATAGATTGGACTATATGAGCTCTCAGCTCCCTTCTGGGAGGGTAAAAGCTGACGATCACTACCATCAAGTGATCCTGACCGACCCGGTGAGTTACACAGACAGACACTGATGGACAGACACACAGACACACACACACTGATGGACAGACAGACAGACAGACACACACACTCAAACACAGAAACAGACACGTACGCATGCAAGCACCCAATGCATGAGGCCTGGTATGGCTGTTGTCAGTGTTTTTGTTTTACTGTCGTTATAATGCATTAATTTCTTGCTGCAGTATTCATTGTTATATTTTATACTTTTTACATGTCCTAGTGTTTTTGTGTATTAGTAATGTGACTATGAGTGTAAATTATGGGGTTAGCTTGAGATGTAACTGCCAGTTAAGAATGATGAGTGGGGGGTTGGGTGGGGTAGGGGTATGGGGAAGGGCTGGCAGATGGGATAGAGGGGGATGGAGTTCGTTTCATCAACCCCTCCCGTCTTCCTTGGGTATACAGGGATACAAAAAGGGCACCCCTGAGCAGAAATTACTGATCGTGAGTGTACCTGTAATGAAATGAAAAAATTATTCTCGACCAGCAGACATTGTCCATTGCTTCCGAAATTCGTTGATTCGGGGTCTGTAGAATTGAGGGTCAACTGTATATTCCTTTTCACACAATAATATAGGCGATATAAGCGTTCTTCCCTCACCAAAAACAACATATTGCACCTACCTTGGCGATATTACCTCCTCATTACTTCTGTTCATTACTAACTCTGGTGCCATGTAATCTTTGTCCTTCACATCAGGAATCATTTTTACCTTGAATTTCGTCGTTGGAGAGACCGTGGTGCTACGTTTTTTTTTGTTTTTTTTTATGTGTCCGGCTCTGGGCATAGGTTTCACAGCCTATCAAGGCCCAGTCGTCCTCCTACAATCTACATGTCACCACTTCGGCGCTTAACACCCACCGTCCATATTGAATACATGCTAGGGCTGTCTCATACAGGACTGGTGTATTGGTATTAGCGGGGTCATTTTTACGACATGTCGGCGGGTCTTCTGGTAGATCAGTAAAGCCTGATTTAATGAAATTCAGATCCTTAAACTGTTCCCTGCACCAGCGAGGATTCGAACCTGGGTCCCACGGGACCGCAAGCCAACTCTCTACCGATCGAGCTACCGCCTCCCCTAAATGTCTTTACTGGCCAGGTCACCGCTAACAGGTGAGTTACAAGAAAATGGTGCACCCCCTGGGGGGGGTGGGGTGGGGGGGTGAATAGGGTCAAGCAGTGTTGCCACCTGGCTGGGGGTAGAGGAAGGTCTCCCACATGTGCCTACCAAAAATCACCCGCAAATCTTGAAAAATGTGCAAACGATGGGCTTGCAATTGACTGACGTATGATACACGTTGGTGGGTCTGAACATGAAAAAAAAAGTGGTGACGTGCATCATATGTTGGGGGGACTGGGTGGGTTAAGATGAGAGTGACCAGCCTCACTCATCCCTGAGTGGCATTACATGAACAATAAACCCCAACCATCCCTTGGATGTGGAAACCTGCACAGGCTCCATCCGACTGGAGGCCATAATTACCCACTAAACCACCAGGCACCATAATTTGGTTACAAGGTTACCACCCAGTGTAGTAAATGGTTTCCAGGTGCACAGGAAACCATTTGGCTTGTCACTCAGTGTAGAATCACCCAAAGGCAGAAGAGGAAAGAATTAAGAAGAAAAAAGTCACATGCAGGCATAAGGAAGAGGAAAGAATGAAGGAAAGAAAGACAGTAGAGGAAGGATGGAAGAACGGAAAGGGCAGACAACCAAAGCAGCACTACACTGAGTGAGTGGATGGCGAGTGTCCCCAACTACCACTCAGCATAAGCAAATTCTCACACCAAAGTCACATAACAAGGGTCCACTTACATATTTTGGACTAATCAATAAAGAAAAATTAGAAAATTGGAGTTGACTACGGATTGATAGGTACATAAATTTAACATTTTGACAATATAATGGGGATTCCAACTACTGTATATACATCATATTTACATTTTATAAGTATATATATATATATATATACTGGTATATATATACTGGTATATATACATACATACTTCTAATATCTACTCATTTGATGTAACTGTGGCCCCAGGGTCATCTAGATGTGCACCTTTCTCTAGTCCACCATGTCTCTTGGGTCACTAAGAGGGAGGTGAGAGATGTTTGTACAACATGAGCAGCAGAGTCACCTCACTACACCAGTATGATCGTGTGAGGTGCATTTCTAACCCACATACAGTACAAGGTAGTACAGTATACAATATGAATTTTTTAAGTGATTTAGCAAAAGTTCTTGTGTTTATTTGCAACCCGAGAGTAATTTTATACTTAGGTAACTTCTGCTTTAGAGGTGGTAGATGGAGGCACTCACCATCCACTCACTCGATGTAGTGCTGCTCTCAGGTGCCTGCCCTTTCCTCCCTTCCTTCCCCTTCTGTCTTTCTTTCCTTCATTCTTTCTTCTTCCTTCTGTCTAAGGGTGACTCTACACTGAGTGACAAGCCAATAGTTTCCTGTACACCAGGAAACCATTTCCTATGCTGGGAGGTAACCATACAACCAAATTATGGTGCCTGGTGGTTTAGTGGGTGATTAAAGCTCTCCAATCAGATTGACTTGATGCAGATTTATATCCAACGGGTGGTTGGGGTTTACAGCTCACGTAATGCCACTCAGGGATGAGTGAGGCTGGTCACTCTCATCTTAAATGTCAGGACCAACTTGGCTAGCCCCAGGCTCTTACACTCCTCATGGGGCAACACTGGATTAGATGATGAATGAATGAATGAATGTTTTCTGCCTTACAGTATACATTGCTTTAGCAAAGAGAACCCATACTCAAGTTTTAGAACCATGGTATAAAGACAAGCATTAAGAATAAACTGCATATTTTGAAGGTTACAAGCTTGAATATAAATAAAGCTGGAATAAAAAATTCAAGCTAAGCTGAGAAGTCAGAAGGTGAACTGAAATGACATGAAGGACTACAATATACCTTAGTTTCAGCTGGTTTTGAGGCAGAGGGTGGAGGGTCGATATCCATTGGCTCCTCTTCTTCCTTTGGTTCTGTTGAAGACAAATGAAATTAACCCTCTGAGATTCCGATGACAATTTTAGTAATTTCAAATCCAACCTCAGAGATTCCAATGACACTTTTAATTGTCATTCTAATAAACTTTTGTAAAATATTCACCATAAATTGTGTTTATGCATCATAACAAAGAGACTCGAGCGTGACATCACAGAATGGTTGCTCTATGTGTGGTAGGTACTGCACAGCTCGTCTGACTCATGGCTTTGTTTCTTTATCACTTTATTTTTGGTGGATATTTTTCTACAGCAAAGGAATAAAATTTTTGACTTTTTTCAAACTTCAACTCGTCCATTTAACTTTTTACTTTATTTGTTTTCCTTTTTGGAACATACTACGATAAAGTACAACTATTCAGCTCAAAATAACACCACAACCAGCATCCCATCATAAAAAGTGTATTTGCACTGACCAATCAATGAAAAAGATTGCGAAGGAAATATGCGGGAAAGACTAAAAGAAAATTATGCATATCTTTCCTTTCACTTTACCACGCAACAAAATGGAAAAATTACCATAATATATATATTATTGTAAAGGTAATTTATTGTAGTTTTGCATGGCTTACACCAGATTTACATATCTTCATTATTATTTTTTTTTTTTTTGCCCAATATTTTTCTACGGCAAGGTATAAAATTTTTGTTTTTTGCCTAACTTCAACTCGTCATTTTGACAATTTTCTCTTCTTTTTTCTCCTTTTTTGAACATGCTGCAATAAAGTATGACTATTCAGATTTAAAATGACACCAGAACCAACATTCTTGCATGAAAAGTGTATATACACAGAGGGATCAAAGAAAAATATCATGATGTGAAGATGTGGGTCAGCTTGAGAGTGGCTGACTCTAGCACACATAATGTGCCCCACCCAGAAAACTCATAGGGGTAATGCCTGCAATACATCAACTAGGTAGTGCAACTGCTTTCATAAGTCAACTAACGTTCTTCCCCAAGAATAATTTTTACAACTTGTCTGTGACATATACTGTAATTCCCTATGTCGTGTTCTGCTGTGGCTGGTTTTCTAAACAACTTGATCTCGACCAGACAGTATGGATTAGTATCATCATCATCATCATCCAGACCTCTTTCCCCACCCTAGGGCAGGGTGAGGAGTAGCAATGTCCAGACAGCCCAATTTTGCCTAATCCAATGGGCCACGCTTCCATTCACTCATCATTCAAGCCCCCGGAATCCTGGCTCTATTGGATATGCCAAAAACATTCACCACGTTCTGTAGCTTCACATAAACGTATCCGATAGAGTAGTAAACAACAACAAAACATACAGAATACAGTATAAATGCATCACTTGATTTTCTTCAACAGTACTTTGTTAATTCCTGATAAATCAGTTTAGAAGTCCACACATCATTATCACTATGACCATTTTTTCCAACTCAAGGGTGGGGCGAGGCTGAGTCCATGCAACTGAATTAAAGTCTGCTGCTCATCATCCAGGCAGAG
This sequence comes from Birgus latro, assembly GCA_018397915.1. NCBI lineage: Eukaryota > Metazoa > Arthropoda > Malacostraca > Decapoda > Coenobitidae > Birgus > Birgus latro. Next base: position 73,490 of record JAGKTI010000691.1, on the reverse strand, counting down.
GTGTAGCACTAGCACTCATGAATGTTCATCATCTTGCTTCTCTTTCCTACAGTATATTGATTACTGAATGGCCATGGGAATATCATACAACCTTGTCTCACACCAATACCGATCTTAAACCATTCACTTAGAAGCCCGCCTATCCTTAAGCACACTACATTACCTCACCATGGACAATGCTCCCCTACCACACACACACACACACAAAATCCTTGGTGTAACATGCAATACATCAGTGTCATCTGAACAACACATCACAAACATCAAAAATAAATTAACACCTAGACTCAATGCCTTGAAGTCACTTGCCCATGCAACATTTGGACACAATGAAGAAACCACCACCACAGTGTACAGACAATGCATGCATTCAGTGATGAATTATGCAAGCCCTGCTTGAGCTCCTGACCTCACTAAAACACACTATAACACTCTTCAGACCATACAAAACAAGGCCCTAAAAATAATCACAGGCTGCACAGCTACTACACCTACAGACCACCTACACCAAGAAACCAAAGTCCTCAAAGTCAAGGATCATCTAGACATGAGGGGCACCCAAGTTCTCGCTGCAGCCTCCGCAAACCCACAGCATCCACTGCACTACATGGCAGCGCGCGCACACACACACACACACACACACACACACACACACACACACACACCAAGGAACATCACAACACCCAGCACACGATATCATACACAAATACTATCATCTCTTCCCCCCTGCCCGCCTCAGACCAGCTTCCAGAAGCATATTCATACTCAAATCACTCGCCGTTCCATTCACTCACTCAAACACACAGCTGCATGCATGGCCTCCAGACATCCATCCTTCCGAACGCTATCTCCTCCGTAAGGACAAGGTCCACCTGGGCAGGCTGAGATGTGGGCATCATTCAGCCCTCTTAAGTTATCAGAAGAGGCTGGATGACTCCGTCGCTGATGCCTGTTCAAGATGTAGCACAGCACCCCATACTATTAAGCACATCACGGAAGACTGCATTGTACACAATCAACTGCACCAACAACACAGCATACACTCCTTGAGAGCTCTGTGGGAGAGCCCAGTCTCGGCCATGGCCTTCCTTAGGGACTCGGGGCTGTTCAGCCAGACTGCCTAGGGAACAACTACTACTACCACTCTCTTAACAGCATTCGACAACTTGCCAGTGCCGTCTACACCATACACATGCAAAACCATCCATAATGCTGTTTCCCGTATTAGATGCTTCTAGATTCATAAACGCCATAAACACCTTATAATCCTTCTCACGAACTATGCTGACTGTCTATCTCATAGCAAATATTTGATACATATATCCTCTACCACTCAAAGAACAACCTTGTTCATTACTCACCAGTCCTAATGTAGGCCTTCCTTTCTCTGATGTTTCTTCCATAACTTCTAACCTTGTCCCATCATTTTTTTTCTTTAAATTCATGAAAGTATTAAGAATTTCCATCAACAATAAATCAGAATCACAAGTGTTTATCGATTAGGCCATCCAGGTACAAATCGAGGTTTTAGGGGACGAGTTTCGTCAATTTCTACAAAAATGTGTGTGTGTGTGTGTGTGTGTGTGTGTGTGTGTGTGTGTGTGTGTGTGTGTGTGTGTGGAGAGAGAGAGAGAGAGAGAGAGAGAGAGAGAGAGAGCAGATGGGTGGGGTGGGCCAGTTGATAGGTTGGTAGGAGGGGGTGAACTTTTTTGGGTGGGTGGGGTAAGCCAGCTGGTCAGTGGGTAGGTGGGTAAACTTTTTGGGTGGGTGGGTAGATGTGTGTGTCTTCCCAGAGGACAAAGCAGATGGGCTCATGTTGTTAGTTTTCTCAACGAACTTGAGGGCTGCTTGTCTGTGGTGCTTTCAATTACTGGTCTGACAAATCCTTTTCTATGGAATTCCCTAAGCTGACCAACCTGAACATTTTTTTCAGTCATGTATATCACTAACCTTACATCTCAGGACACGTCCTTGATTTGATCTTATCCCCTATTGGGGATATGCAATCACATATCAAATGTGGAGGTTGATTCCACTGTGGATATGCAGTCACATATAAAATGTAGAGGTTGATTATCTAACCCCTTGTCACCAGTCAAGCTTTGATCGCTTTGGTTTTCAAATTCCAATACCTTGTTCTTATAAAAAAGTTATCAGGTTCATACACTACAGGAACATTGACTACAATGTGATTTATTGGCCGTGGCTCAGTGGGTTAGAGCGCTCCGCTCTGGCCGTAGGGTCGGACCCAAGGGTCATTGGTAGACATCAGGAAGGGCATCTGGTCATAAAATGCTACACGCTCCAGTCCAAAAAGGCCGACGCATGCAAGCATGTTGCAGCCTTCAAAAACGAAATGATGATAAGCATTTACACTGCAATGATTATTCTGATATTTCTTCTGATGATTTAGTGAACATATGCGGGTATAAAAATAATCTTAGGTCTATCTTTGACCATTGCTGTCCCAAAGTTGTAAAGACAATACTGTACATGATAAATCTCCGTGATAAGGTCCACCCATCAATTCTTTGCACAGACAACACAGAAAGGCAAAACACAAATGGTGCTTTTCAATCGACTGAAGTGACTCATTTACATCATGTGTCTGGAAGATGAGCTCTCGACTGCACTATAAAAGTTAAGAAATCAAAGTTTTCTTCATTGAATTCAGGTGGCTTGGCTTTATCACATCATGGTACAGCAACATAGTGCCTGGCTCCTATCTAGGAGTCCCGGGTTTCATTCTCAGATAGAGTGTTAAAAACTTCCCACGTACTGTATGTACACACATGTACCGTGTGTTTCTCATATTGAAAGATGCTCGTGTACTGGCTGGGAAAGATTAAAACTGCTATGTTGCTTGCTGAGCTGCAAGGAGCTAAGAAAAAATCCAGGTGACTCTGAAATATGAATCATCATATGGATTCAGGTAGCAGAATATCCTCCCATAACAGCATCACCTAATTCTTCACAAAATTCAGCAGAATGTATATATTCATCTAGGAGTGCATTTGCAATGGTAAACAAGATAAAACTAGTTGACAGATATGAAGGTTTCTTCTGGGACAAAATTCCTGTGCTTGCAGTTCCTAGGTATTTATTATATGCAAAACGATGAACAGTGAATGCGGGCTGCAGCCATATAAACAACTTGTGTGTGAGCAAGAGCTGTGATAGTTCTACTGTACAACATTTCTTTCCATTTCATTAGTTCACTAATAGCTACTTAAGATATATTTTAGTCTATACTTCCATGTTTTTATTAACAGCAAAATAATATTTAACAAAATGGACTTACTGTGTGCATTTTGTACCAGAGTACTGCATGACACTGCAATCACATGTATTATGTCTAACGGGTGTGTTTAAGAGGAGGTAATGTTTCAAATGGAATTGTTTGCATGTCTCCCAATATGAGTCGTGATTATTGTATATACTGCAATGATATAACCTCTGTATATAAGTCTGATATTCAGGAAAAATAGGTAAGCAGGAAGATAAATTCCCCAAGCTTCCTGGCTAACTGCGATTGTAATAGTTTTCGTTTTCGTTTTTGAAGGCTCCAACATGCTTGCATGTGTCGGCCTTGGTCACCTAATGGCGGCTCTCCACGCTGCTCGACCTCTGGCAGCCTCCCTATTCAGTCCCTTAACCCTTAAGTCACATTTAAACCTTACCTCACCCCAAAAATAGGCAAAAACAGGTCAGTATGATGATATGAATGTACAATACATAGTGTGGACAGACAAACACTGTAATGACAGTAAGTCACTCACTACAGTCCTGCATGGAGATCTGCATGGCATAGGCAATCTGTTCTTCCTCAGTCATGGCAGAGAAATCAGGGATGAGAGCAGGTGGTGCAGGTGTGGCAGATGCAGCAGGTGTGGCAGCAGTGCCAGTTTTGGAAGTGGCTGAAGTGGCTCCACCAGCCTCCAAGGACATGGCTAAGGCTTGCTGCAACATCTCTTCCTCTGACTGCCCACCTGATAAACATCAAAGTACTCCATAATAAGTTGCTTCATTATTAAGGTGCAACGTAACCAACATTTACAGCATCCAAAGATTCACCAGCCTGTAATTTTTTTTTCTCTTTTACTCATCATCCATGAGCATTAAGAGGTAAGCAGCACAAAAACATTTCACTTACAGTATAGTACCATATTCCAAGCAAATGACCTATATTTTACATAGCTAGTAACTGTACTGAGTTACGTCAGTCCTTCAGAATTCATCTTATGGCATGATTATTTTATCCATCCATCTGTTATATCTTATCTCATGTTGATATAAAAATTTATATTTTAAAGAAGTAACATTATAAATCATAATTATAAAAAAGTTATATGATCAATTTAAGAAAATTTCCCTTCAATGCTGGTTAAAAATTATACTGCACTGTATTTTGACATGCTCAGAGGAGGGTTCAAGAATGTAGAATATAATGGCAAACTTTTTTTTCCAAGCTGAAATGTTTGTTTGCAAGATACAATATTCCATATTAATAGTCCACTGCTGCCTGTCGACAGATTATCTCCCCACAAAAAAAAAAAAAAAAAAAAAAAAAAAAAAAAAAAAAAAAAAAAAAAAGGGTCTTTACTTTTTAAGCAATGAATCACCTTCCTACATATTAATAACAAACAGCAGAAAAGTGTGAAAAGATACAGGATTTATTAATACAATCTGCCAGTAATTTGCTCACAGTTATAACATCTTCAAGCCAAATTTACTGATCAAACAGTACCAACGTTTCTCTTAAAAGAAGTCCATGGACAGTCAGTTCCTGCATTCAAAACAAGCACTACCCTGTACAGAAGAATGATGATTTAAAACAAGGATATTCTAAATTATTACTTCAAAGCAATACACATGGATTTATCTGTCAATCTAAAATGGCTCTTTCCTATTTTCAATGAAAAACATTTTTATATACTGTACTTTACTAAAAGTTAGGTAAAAGTAAATAACATGCCTTGCAGTCGTATGGCTAGGAAGTTTTTGTACATAGATGATATTCCTTGCAGTCATATGGCTAGAGGTCTATGTATGGGCTCTGCCTCTGAGGTGAGGGAAGAATTTTGAAGATTTATGGCCTGGGTTGCTAAGTGAGAGGCTTTCTAAGGGAAAGCTATGGACATATGCATCATTAAAATATGATGATCATCTAAATAATAATGAACAAAAGAATGAGCAGTGAATGTACATTTAACTTTGAGGGGCAGAAATAATTATATATAACTGTAAGCCGGGTTGGTCCGAAATGTGTTGGGAAGCGCGATATCAAACAAAGAACGTGGAAGTGAACGCTAACTTACGAGCACACGTGGGATGAAAGCGTAATTTTTTCTTATCAGCAAACATTTTTGTTCCATTTCGTCCCCTAAAACTGTGAAACCCATAAACTTTTGCCTAAGCATACAGCCTAAAGACCTTACCTCTAGTTTGCTTTCTGTAGTTTTTTTACTATTTTGAGGGTGGAAAATTACCTCCTCTTGCTGAAAGATTTCCTCCCTCTTATTATCATCACGTTCCTTAAGCCGAATCTACGGTTGTTTCCGGCATAATGGAAGAAACTTACGTACTCAAAGGTGGAGTTCGTTTCCCAATTTCCCAACTAAAGCCCAGGTTAGGTTAGGCTAGGTTAGGTTAGGTCAGGTTAAATCATTAGGTAGTTAAGCTAGGTTAGGTTAGGTTAGGTTAGGTTAGGTTAGGTTTTCAGTCACCTCACCAAACTCCACCCCAACAACCTTGTGATCGAGTTGTAAGCAGGAGGCGTGGGTGGGAAGTAGACTCACGTTCGTTTATCAGTGGCTCGCTCGCTAGCAACCAGATGCTGGCTGTTTAAACTGAAGCTATCATACAGATAATTTTACATATTATTGTACCACTGAACCATTTGGTCACGGCCCGGATATACTGAAACCTGGATAATCGAGCTTTAACTGTATCTATATACAAAAGTAATATGAAGCCGTCTGAATACAAAATATTAGTACAGATCAATTTTAGATTGTCTGCACCGACCTCATGCACCACGAGTTAGGCTTAATCGGCGTCCGCTATTTTGGCAGGTTGTTTTGTCTTCCCATGTTTCCAATTTTGAAAATTATACAGTATGACCTCATTACAACGGACTTGAATACACCGGAAGTCGCTTTTTTCGGAGTCAGGAAGCTAACCGGAATTATTTCTTATACATCAGAAAAACTCCAAAAAAGCTAGAAGCGGTCTGGACTGCCTAACCTCACGGCGGGGTGGCCATATTGTCGGCGCGGTTTGTGTGTTCGTGCGTTGGTTGGCGGTGGGCTGGCAGCATAGCTATTGTTTTAAGTGTACATACAGTACAGTATTTGAAGTGTTTGTAATTAAAATATACCCATAATGTTCTTTCTAAGTGCTAAAAAATTAGAAAAGGGGTCTGCATTAATATAAAGACATCAAGCTTTAATCATTAAACACGGCGAGTGGTGTGTGTGTTCCTGTTTCAGTTCGTTGTGAGCTGGCGGCGTAACTATTTTTCCTCCACATCATTTCCCCCCAACGTCATTTTCCCTAAGTCCCTGATATACTGCTCGACGGTGACGAATGATAAGTGAAATATACTGAGTGATCATATCTGTTTATAAGATTGTAAGAATTAAGGTGTATAAAGTTTCGTTTTGTTTCATTTTTGAAGGCTCCAACATGCTTGCATGTGTCGGCCTTGGTCACCTAATGGCGGCTCTCCACGCTGCTCGATCCCTGGCAGCCTCCCTGTTCAGTCCCTTAACCCTTAAGTCACACTTAATGACCTCGTCCCATGTCTTTCTCGGTCTACCCCTCCCAACCCCTCCCCCAATATTAACACCTCTCACCCTCTGTACCCAATTATCATCCCCCATCCTCTCCACATGTCCAAACCACCTCAGCCTACATCTCATCACAACACCAATACACTCCAGTCCCATCCTACCTCTCAACTCTTCCATCGTAAACCCAGCCCCCCCCAGGCCTTGCACGCAGGGACGCACTGCACATCCACCTAATCACTGTCATTTCTGTACGTTTAAACCTCCGAATATCCTCTTCCTTTACTGCCCAGGTCTCACTACCAAACAGCATCACACTCCTAACACATGCTGCATACAAAGACCCCTTAGCACGTAAGGAGAGTCCTCTCAATGTCAGGAGAGGCAACAGCTCCCTGAACTTCTTCCAACCACTTCTCACCCTAGCAACCGAGCTAACTCCAGCCCCACCTCCGGCACGTAACATGTCTCCCAAATAACGAAACTCCTCCACACACTCAAGAGACTCACCTGCAAGTTCAACCCTCTCACGCCTAACAATCTCCACCTGCTCTCCCCGACATGCCGCACACATGAAATCAGCATCATCTCGCAGTCTACCTCTAATACCACTACATCTCTTGTGCACCCACTTATCACAAACACTACACAAGATGGAATTACTTCCCACACCTCGATATAACGGACTTCAGTAGACCGGAATTTGCTTTTATCGGACTCGAGGAGCTACCGGACTAAACTCCTATATATCGGAAAAAGTCCGATATAGCCAGAAAGCAGTCTGGACTGCCTGACAACTTCAGCTATGTTCACCACAATAAGACAAGTAAAAGACATGTTTTTCAGTGCACAGTACAGTATTATTATACCATTTGATTAATGTAGTGAAGGTATAACACAGTACAATATTGCAATGGTGGTGAAAACCACTGATGCAATCCGGACTAATGTCTAATATATTGGAAAAAGTCCGGATTAGCAGGGGTAAGTCCGGATGTCGCTTTTATCGGAAAATCGCATATTTCGGACTGGCCTGAGCCCCAATTAGTCCGTTATACTGAGGTCTTACCGTACACTACATGTGTACACACTCACGGTACGGGCTACACCTCTGATTCCCATCCACAATTCAGCTCTTTAAGTGAAAACAATTGGGACAGTGATTCACTGTTCCTTGATGATGATCCTGAAGATAATGGGAAATGATTTTGAATGATTTGCTCTGAAAAATCCTTCGTCAGGTGCTGAAAGAGGATAACACCAGGCAAGGTGGGGGATGCAGAGATAGTCAAGGGAGTGTGAATGGTAACATAAGAAAATTGTTTTTTATTTTTTTATTATGAGTTTTATTGTGTCCAAGCCTTGCTTAAATTTTACTGTCATGCAATAAATTATTTATAGTTGAATTTGAGAAAAAAATAAGAGGCAAATGAGATATTACCACGTCAAAATGGACTGGTGCAGATGAAGCAGGATGGTGGACATGATGCTTTTAATAACCGAAAATATCTTATTTTGTGTGTTATATATGGCCATTATTGAGTCTAAACCCTGCTAAAACTATACAGTACTGTGTAATGCAATGAATTTTTTTAGTGGAATTTTAGAAAAGTTAAGGAGTAAAAGGGATAAAAATAACTGGTGGGGTGATGCAAGATGGTGGCTATGACACTTCATGTATGAAAAATGTCTTCCTGTAAGTATTACAATCGCCTTTATCGAGTATAAACCTTACAAAAACTGTACTGTGTTATCGCTTCGTTTCGTTTTTGAAGGCTCCTACATGCTTGCATGTGTCGGCCTTGGTCACCTAATGGCGGCTGTCCACGCTGCTCGATCCCTGGCAGCCTCCCTGTTCAGTCCCTTAACCCCTAAGTCACACTTAATGACCTTGTCCCGTCTTTCTCGGTCTACCCCTCCCAATCCCTCCCCCAATATTAACACCTCTCACCCTCTGTACCCAGTTATCATCCCCCATCCTCTCCACATGTCCAAACCACCTCAGCCTACCACTCCTCATCACAACACCAATACACTCCAGTCCCATCCTACCTCTCAACTCTTCCATCGTAAACCCAGCCCCCCCCAGGCCTTGCACGCACGGACGCACTGCACATCCACCTAATCATTGTCATTTCTGTACATTTAAACCTGCAAATATCCTCTTCCTTTAAAAGCTGTCCAGGTCTCACTACCATACAGCATCACACTCCTAACACATGCTGCATACAAAGACTGCTGCAATAAATTATTTATAGTGGCCTTTGAGAAAAGTTAAGAGGCAAATGAGTTAATGCCCCGATTTAGAAGGAAATGGTGGAGTGAAGTAGGATTGTGACCATGACTCTTTTCATGTATGAAAATATCTTAGCAAGGGGAAATCCCCATGTCGCTTTTTTCGGAATATCGCGTTTTTTGGAATGACTTTGGCCCCAATTATTCCGTTCTAGTGAGGTTTTACTGTACTTTTTTCAAGAGTAACATTCGGTACATCCACTTCAGCATTTTCCAGAAGCAGCATTAATCTGTTTGAAAACTATGTGATAGGTGCTTCAAAATAAAAATATTATGTGATGAATGCTATCACACCACTTGTCATTGTATGTACAGTACTTTCGTAACTGTTCTGCAATATTTTTCTTGGTAAATCGTGTCTAGAAAACTGGTATAATAACTAATGATTACACTACTGCAGAATTTATGTACTGTTCACAAATAATTATCATGGAAGGGATTTTAGAAAGTAAGCAAAGTAAGCAACTGTGTGAGCCAGGAAGAGCTGACCAATTTCAACTGAGTTATCTTGTAAGAACTGGCAATTTTTGGGAGATTGTGGCCATGACAATTCAAGAAGATATTCTGATCACCAGCAGGAAAACATACTCAGTTGCAGGCACCTGCACAGCCACAATGGTTAAAACTCAACAACATTTTGCATGCACTGACCTTCAGTGGCTGTGGCAGGTGGCTGGGCAGTTGGTGCAGCTGGTGGCGCCGGCTGCTGGGGACTGGCCGTGGTGTCCATGGGGGTGGCAGAGGCTGCCGACTCCTGGGCAACCCGGCGCTCTTCCTCCTGCTGACGCTGGCGCTGCTCCTCCATTGATACTCGTAGAGCCTGAAACAGTGCTTTATCATCAATCCCTCAAACCTCTACTGTGCTTCCCGTTATTCTACTTCCCACCATTACTTTATGTTATCATTTTCTCCATCCTTTCACTATAATCGATTTTTTTCCAGCTGATGATCCACTTTCATGAATGTGGCATCTGCGCACGCCTGCCACGTGATTGGTTGCTTTCAATTTCATACCTGAAGAATCATATTTACAAAAAACAATTGTACTTTATATTCCAATTCTCATAAATGATGATTTGCATTGTCATTGTACTATACAAACACACATGAAACTAGTATGTATCTGTGCTTCACCCAAATGGACAATGAATTTGAGGAAGTTGAATTTGAATTGAAATATTTGTTGTTGTAAATGGTACAGAGTTGTTGCATCTCTAATAAATATCATCAGCAAAAAGATGAGTTTTGGGCAAGTGTAGAAGCATGTATGGACAAGTCTGAGAGGAGCGAGAGAGTGTTTTTGATTGGAGACATGAATGGCAAAGTTGGGAATGTACGTAGCCAACATCTACTTTCGGCACAAGATGATCCACATGTATACATGGAAAATCATAAGGAGGCTGGATGGTGAATTTGTAGAATGAAAGGAAAAGCTAGATTACGTGTGTGTGGATGAGCGAATGAGAAGACAGGTGTTGGATGCAAGTGTGTGGAGAGGGTGGGGGGATGGAATCTCTGACCATCACTTAGTGATGGCCAAGGTAAGGCTGGAAAGAAAGTGGGTGAAGTGACCAAGGGGAAAACAAGAGGAAACAGCTCCTGTGAGAAGAGTGGAGAAGTTACAAGATAGTGAGAAAATGGCATAGTATAAGAGCATAGTGGAAGAAAGATTGAGAAGGTTTGAGTTGGAGCAGATGGAAGGGGTGGAAGATGTATGTAAGATTTTCACAGAAGAGATAGGCACAGCATCTGAGATGGTTTGTGGAGTGAGGAGATGCAGGGGTGTGCAAGGGACAGCATGGTCGAATAATGAGGTGAAACGAGCTGTGGAACAAAAAAAGAAGGCAAATAGTGAATGGCTAGCAAGCAGAGGTAGGGGAAAAGATAAGAGAGAGAAGAGAGAGGTATATGTGAGCTGGAGACGAGAGGTGAAGAGATTCGGGAAGGAGAGTAAGAAGAAAGTGGATGAGGAGTTTGGGAGGAATCTGAGTGTAAGTGGAGGGAGAGTAAGAAATTGTTTTGGAAGAAGATAAAGAAAGTAAGACTGTGTGAAAAGGGAAATAGTAGGGGAGTGAAAGATGGGAATAATAGATTGCTGGTGGAGAAGAGAGAGAAATTGAGGAGATGGAAGGAGCACTTTGAGGATTTGTTGAATGCAGAGAGTGAGAGCAGAGCAAGTATAAGTGGTTGGGGAATGGCTGGGAGAAGAAGAGGTGAGAGGAGGGAGGAAGAGATCAGTAGGGCGGAAGTAGTGGAAGCAATGAAGAAGATCAAGATGGGAAAGGCCCAAGGAATTGATGGAGTGTGTGGTGAAATGCTGAAGTATGGGGGTGAGATTGTTGTGGAATGGATATGGAAGTTGTGTAGATTGGCTTGGGAAGAAGGAAGGGTTCCAGAGGACTGGAAATCAGGTATACTTGTTCCTTTAAATAAAGAAAAAGGGGAGAGAGAAGTATGTGGTAACCATTGGGGTATCTGCCTTCTTAGTGTGACTGGAAAGATATATGGTAGAATACGTATTGACAGGGTTAGGCATATAACAGAACAGTTAGTTGGAGAAGAACAAGGGAGATTTTGGAAGGGAAAAGGGTGTGCAGATCAGATATTTCTTCTAAGATGTTTAGTGGAGAAGTATCTAGAGAAGGGAAAGAAAGTGTATGCTGCCTTCTTGGACTTAGAGAAAGCTTATGACAGAAAAGATAGGCAAGGTATGTGGAAGGTATTAAGAATATATGGAGTGGAGGGGAAATTGTTGAGTACTGTGAAGAGTAAGTACGAAGGAGCTAGGGTTACTGTGCGAGTGGATGGTGAGCCAAGTGAGTTCTTTGATCTGAATGAGGGATTGAAACAGGGTTGTGTGATGTCACCATGGCTGTTTAATATACACATGGATGGGGTTGTAAAGGAGGTGCAAGGTAGGGCAGTGGATGTGGGAGTGGCTCTAATGAAGGAGGGTGAGATGTGGAAGATTCCGGTGATGTTGTTTGCTGATGATACAGTATTGTTGAGTGAAGATGAATGGGAGTTGCAGGGTTTGGTGAATGAATCTGGGACAGTGTGTAAGAAGAGGAATCTGAAAGTCAATGTAAACAAGAGTAAAGTTATGGTGTTTGAGAGGAATGAAGTCACAGAATGCACAGTGAGGTTGGATGGTGAGGATATGGAGAATGTGAGTGCATTCAAGTACTTGGGTAGCATGATGAGTAAGGATGGAAGTTTTGGGGATGAAATACTTGAAAGGGTACAGCAGGGAAGGAAAGTTCTTGGTTCACTGAAAGTGGTGATGAGAAATAGGGAGGTGAGTATGTATGGAAGTCAAGAAGTCACTGCATGATAGTACTGTGATCTCTACCCTGACGTATGGAAGCCAGGCATGGACCTTGCTAAAGGGTAACAAGTAAGAGTAAGAGCAGTGGAAATGAGTTACCTGAGAGGAGCATGTGGAGTGACATGGAGGGACAGGTTGATGAATGAAGAAGTGAAGGAACATTGTGGGGTGGATGTGGATGTGCTTGAGAAGATTAGGAGAAATACACTGAGGTGGTTTGGACATGTGGAGAGAATGGAGAATGAAAGACTGACCAAGAGGGTGTTTGAAGGTGGGGTAGAGGGAGGGGAAGACCGAGGAGGAGGTGGAGGGATGGAGTTGAGAGGTATATGAGGGAAGGAGGAGTGAGCCGGGGGGAGGGTAGGCAATTGGTGGGTGACAGAGTGACTTGGAGGTGTTTTGTCTGCGGCCACCCTTTGCGGGATTAGGGTGTCAGGCTATAGATAGATAGATAGAAAATACAAAGGCATTAACACCCAATCCAGCGATGTCATTTTTAGTTTTGCCCCCACCTACTACTCATACCATCACTGTTCCGTTAACTTCGTCATGGCCAGGCCATTAGTGACTTAAGCTGGCATCCCCACTGGTTCTGCCTAGTGAGAAAGGCAGCTTGACACCCAGCACGACAAGAAACGTGTCAAAGGGTGGATGAGCTGAGCCAACAGCCATTTTGCATGGTAGGTGAAGTTTATCAGTCTTGGTTGGCAGTCAACTTAGAAGGAAAATGCAGAATGCAAACCTGGGGTTTGAGTGGGGTAGTGCCCCCAGATTCCCATTTTAAATTACTTCTTTATGGGAGAATATTCAGTAAGCCTCAGAGGATCCAGTATATGTCCAGGGCCTCAACCAAATGGGTAGGTTTGTATGGCCATGTATAATGTGGGAAGCATGAATGAGGAGAATATAAGGGTGGCTGTGGTGAATGTATTTAACAGTGCTAGATAGACCATGATGGCACTGTGAAATGATGATGAAAGGGTGTGAAGTGGGAGTGGAAGATGTGAAGTGAAGGAGTGGGAGGGAAGGTGTAAAGTGAAAGAGTGGGAGGGAAGGTGTGAAGTGGAGGAGTGGGAGGGAGGGTGTGAAGTGGCGGAGTGGGAGGGAGGGTGTGAAGTGGAGGAGTGAGAGGGTGTGAGGTGGAGGAGTGGGAGGGTGTGAGGTGGAAGAGTGGGATGGTGTGAAGTGGAGTGGGAGGGTGTGAAATGGAGGAGTGGGAGGGTGTGAAATGGAGGAGTAGGAGGGTGTGATGTGGAGGTGAGGGAGGGTGTGAAGGGGAAGAATGGGAGAGTGTGAAGTGGAGGAGTGGGAGGTGTTAAGTGGAGGAGTAGGATGGTGTAAAGTGGAGTTGACGGGTGTGAAATGTTTGAGATTGGGTATGAATGCACATGATACATGCAAAGAAGGAATTTTGTTGCTCAAGTAATGAAAGGCAGTGGGGAATGAAAGAGTACAAATGTGTCAACTCAAGATGTACGGTACAATAAATACATCAAGTTCTAGCACAGGAAGGGCACTGACTTCTGTGCATGCACCTTCAATGACCGGAGTCGGCAGTGAAAGGTAAGTTCTGGGATCCGCTAAATGAAGTGATACGAACGATGCCTACAAGTTATAGGGTGCTTGTGATGGGTACCATGAATGGGAGAGTTGACACCAATCCTGTGGATGATGTAATGGAACAATAAGGAGTACCAGGGGACAATAATAATGGAAGGCAACTGAGGGGCATATGTAAGAAAAGGAGCTTGTGCATATATAGTTATTTTTAGCATAATGATGCACATAATTATATATACATGGTTCAGAGGGACAGGGACAGAGTTGAAGAAGCCTGACTGACCACGTGTTTGTGGAAAGAACAATGCTTGGGAGTGCTGTGGATACAATAGGATGTGAGGATGGTGCAGAGGTATCTCTATCACATGATTATGGTGTGTGTGTGTGTGTGTGTGTGTGTGTGTGTGTGTGTGTGTGTGTGTGTGTGT
>JAGKTI010000691.1:32947-44125 GCA_018397915.1 Birgus latro | reverse complement strand
ATATATATATATATATATATATATATATATATATATATATATATATATACTGTATATATATATATATACTGTATATGTATATATACTGTATATATAAAAGGTATTTAAATAATGTGTCCAACACTGGGCAAAGCTTCAAGGCCTATCCCAAAGCCCAGTAGTCCTCCTACACACCACATGTCACCACTTTGGCACTAACACCCACCGTCCATACTGAATACATGCTAGGGCTGTCTCATACAGGACTGGTGTACAGTACTGCTATTAGCTGGGGTATTTTTATGACATGTCAGAGTGTCTTCCAGTAGATCAGTAAAGTCTGCTCTTATGAAATTCAGATTGTTCCCTGCCAGAGCCGGGATTTGATCCTGGGTCCATTACGACTGCAGGTCCCCTCTCTAATGATTCACCCACCTCCTCCCCCAAATGCATGTATGTATTTCGTGAGAATAAACTGGCGTAACTGGGAAAATTTGGAATTACGAGTGAGGTGCCCTGTACCAATTAGAATAAAACCCATAGGTTCTCTGCTTTCATTACTGCACAATTTAGTTAACATGCAACAGGCTTGGCACCAATTACATGTGATAACTGAGGGATCAACATGCTGTAGTTACTGATAAAAGAAAGGCTGAGTTTTAACAACATTAAATTGTAGTCTGCGACACAGTGCTCATACCACAAAGTTACCAGGAGGAGCAGCATCACAGAAAATCTGTCTAGGCTAACTATCATCAATTATATCCATCCCCAATTTTAATCCCAGATCCCAGAAACAAGGGAACAGTAGCTGTTATGAATGAAACTTATGCATCTCCAGACAAGTTTCTGGTAGTGTTCGCACCTGGGGAATGCTCACAGCTGTAAAGAAAAGCTGGTTCTTGATGCTAAAACCGAACACAAGTCGACAGTGGCTATGGGAAGAAAAGGAGTTATTAAATAAGTGAAAATAATGTCTCATGCACATGTTATGGGACACTGGGTGACTTGGCAACCCACTTAGTCCCACTCAGATTGTTGCTTGTTTCCTGTCAAATGGGAAACTTTCAACCACAATAATACCTGAACTACAGGAGCTGGGCAAAAATATTTAATAGGTAGCTGTGCCATGCCATGTCCAAGATGCTGATGTACATTTGAATGCACTTCAAAAGGGACAATAAAATCATCATACAGCCACAGAAGAAATTTCATGATACCCCCAACCAGCTCACAGGTTAAGAATCTGGCAAGAGTTGAACAGACTATGTTTAGATAGTACAGTCATATGGAAAGGATAAATGAAGACAGGGTGGTGAAATGTACGAAGGCAAGAGGATGTATGGTAGGTCCAGAAGAAGGTGGCTGGATATAGCAAATGAGTGTGTAAGAAAGCATGTTATGGAAATTGATGAGGCTACAGAACTGACAACATACCGAGGTGGCTGGACAAATTATGTAAAGAGATGTGTATGAGAAGGGATTTGCAGCCCCTTTTTTAACTTAAAAGTATTAGTAGGCATATGTGAAGAATGAAAAAATATGCCAAAAAGCACGTGCAGATGGTCTGTCTTTTGAAGTGGAGCCTGGATTTCAGAGGCTTGAACTGTATAAGTATTAATGCCTGACCCATTTTTCCATGCCTAGATGGAAAAAATATGCTGCTGCTGATGATGCTAATGGTACATGATAGGTATACATGAAACGTTATTCAGATAAAATGCCTGGAATGGAAAGAAAAACTTGGAATAAACAAAAAACAGGAAATTGCCTCTTGCAAGCACGTTCGAGGCATAAACTTGCAACAATGTGGTTGACCAACTCTTAAATGGCTCATTTATCAGCCTGATATTTTTTTATGGCATTACACCTTAGTTACCCAATCAAGAAGTTGATGCCCTGGGCTTGGTTAGCCAGTCAAGAAACACAACAAGGTGTGAAGTCGGATTTTAAAATTTCCGACTCCGACTCCAGGAAATTTTAAGGTTGCAACTCCGACTCCGGCTCTGCACCCCCCCTCTCTCTCCCTCTCCCTCTTCTGCAGTACAGTGGTAGGAATACTGCATTACCTATATATTTTCAAGTTTACTTCTGTCTAAGTATTGCCAGAGGCCTTAATCCCGTAAGGGGTGGCCACAAACAAATAGCCTCCATGTCTCTGTCCTCTGCCATTTCACTGCCCTGCTCTTAGCTCACACCCCCCTCTGTCATATACCTCTCCACTCCATCTCATCCTTGACCTCCCCCTTCCTCTCCCCCCCTCCACCTCACTCACATACACTCTCCTCGTCAGTCTCTCACTCTCCATCCTCTCCACATGGCCAAACCACCTTAATGTATTTCTCCTAATGCTTCCTATAACATCCACATCCACACCACAATGCTCCTTCACTTTGTCATTTGTCAGTCTGTCTCCCCACGTGACTCCACATGCTCCTCTCAAATAACTCATTTCCACTGCTCTCACTCTTCACTTCTGTCCCTCCAACAAGGTCCAAGCATCACTTCCATATGTTGGAGTTGATATTAAAATACTATCATGTAGTAGCTTTTTCACTTCCATGCTCACTTCCCTGTTTCTTATCACTGCTTTCAAGGAACCAGCAACCTTTCTTCCCTGCAGCACCCTTTCAAGCACTTCACCCTCTAAACTTCCATCCTTACTCTTCACACTACCCAGGTACTTAAACAAACTCATATTCTTCATATCCTCCCCATCCAATCTCATGTAAAGGTGTATGGTATGTAGGAGGACTGCTGGGCCTTGACTGCAGGCTGTGAAGCCTATGCCCAGAGTCAGACACATTTATAAAAAAAAAAAAAAAAAATCTCACTGTACATTCACTTCTCTCGAAGACCATCACTTTACTCTTCCCTACATTCTCCTTTAGATTCCGTTTCATACACAATCTCCCAAACACATCTACCAAGCCTTGCAGCTCCCCTTCGTCTTCACTTAACAACACAGTATCATCAGCAAACAACAGTACAGGGAGTTTCCAAACACTACCCTCTCTCACTAGGGCCGCTCCAACATCCACTGCCCTACCTTGTATCTCTTTTATAATCCCAACCATAAACAGATTGAATAACCATGGTGACAGGACACATCCTTGCTTCAATCCAACCTTCAAATAGAAATATTCACTCAGTTCACCATCCATACACACTGCAGCCTTAGCATCCTCATACATACTCTTCATGGCCTTCAACAACTTCCCATCTACTCCATATATTCTTAATACTTTCCTCAACCCTTGTCTATCCAGCCTGTCATATGCTTTCACCAAATCCATGAAGGCTGCATACAACTTCTTTCCCTTCTCTAGAAACTTTTCCACTAAAGATCTAAGAATGAATATCTGATCTACACAACCTTTTGCCTTCCTAAAACCTCCCTGTTCTTCTCCAACTAATTCCTCTGTTACTTCCCTAACTCTGTCAATAGTATCCTACCACATACCTTTCCTATTACACTAAGAAAGCAAATGCCCCTATGATTACCACACACTTCTTTTTCCCCTTTTCCTTTGTACAGGGGAATAATTATACCTGACTTCCAATCCTCCAGGACTCTACCTTCCCCCCATGCCAATCTGCACATCTTCCACATCCATTCTCTTACTATCTCTCCCCCATGCTTCAGCATTTCACCACACACTCCATCAATTCCTGGGACTTTCCCCACTTTAACTTTTTTCACTGCTTCCACAACTTCCATCCTGCTGATTTCTTCCTCTCTTCTCACATCCCTCCTTCTCCCAGCCATTCCCCAGCCACTTATACTTGCATTACTTTCATTCTCTATGTTCAACAATTCATTAAAGTGTTCTCTACTTTCTCCACTAGTAATCTACCATTTTTATCTTTCACTCCCCAACTGCCTTCTTTGGCACCCTTTCTAAATCTCTCTACTTCTTTCCAGAACATTTTCTTACATTCCCTCCACTTTACACCCAAATTTCTTTTCAATTCCTCATCCATTCTCTTCTTACTTCCTCTTACTAATCACCTCTTTCTCTCTACATATAACTCTCTCCTCTGTCTCTCAACTTCTTCGACGCCTCTGTTCCTCATCCACTCACTATATGCTTTCTTCTTTTGTGCCACAGCCTCTCTCACCTCTTCAGTTCACCATGCTGTTCCCTGCACCCCCTTTCGTCTTGTCTTCACCCTACACACCATCTCACATGCTGCACAGATTTCTTCCATGATTATCTTGCACACACCTTCCACGTCCCCCATCTGCTCCAATCTACATTTACCCAATCGCACATCCACATCCCTTTTATATTCTACTTTTTTTCCATCCTCTCATAACTTTTCTACCCTCCTTGTAAGAACTACTTCCTCCTGTCCTTCCTTTATTCTATTTCTCCATTTTGTTCGGACTTTGATTCTGACCACCGACAAGTGGTCGTTCGAAAGTCCACTCACCGAACCTCTATATACTCTTGCATCCATTACACACAGTCTCATCCTTTCATCCATACACACATAATCAGTCATTACCTTCCATTCATTCAGTTCACCAGCCACCCTTCTCATCACTCGCCACGTACACCTATGGATCATTTTGCGCCTGAAGAGGGTATTAGCTATCACCAACCCCCTCCTGGCACAAATGTCCACTAAAGCACTGCTATTCTCCATCTCTGTAGGCACACCCCACTCACCAACTACTCCATCAACCTTCTCATTCCCTACTTTTCCATTCATATCTCCAATTAAAAACACTCTCTCATTCCTTTCAAACTTTTCCAAGCACGCTCCCACATTTGCCCAGAACTCTTCTCTCACACTACCTGCACAATCTTACGTTGGCGCATACATGTACACAATCACTCACATTTGTAGTCCAACTTTCAATCTTAGCCACACAATCCTTGAGCCAACTGATCCATACTCTCTTATATTCTCCTTCCATCTGTTATTCACAACAATACACACTCCTTCTTTTGCCCTCTCATTCTCACCTACTCCTGCGCATATACCCCATCCATACTGCCATTCTCTCACATTCTCATCTCACCATTTAGTTTCAGTTAATCCACACACATCCACTTTCACAGCCTCAAGCACCTGTACAATCTCTCTCTCTCTCTCTTTCACCTCATCATTTGCACCCCTTACATTCCATGTAGCTATCTGTACCAAGTCCTTTGTTCGGTCCTTAGTCGTCATCTTTTGGTCAGTCCTGGTCCGAGGTTTCTTGTTCGTATTTTTAATTAGTTGTTTTCTGGGGAGGGGCACTAACCCTCCACCAACCCCTTGTGTCAAGTAGGGAACACATGTTGGTTGGTTATATGGTTACCACCCAGCATTGTAAATGCTTTCCTGGTTTACAGGAAAACATTTGGTTTGCCACTCAATGTAGAGCTACCCCAACAACAGGGTATCACTATACCAAGTAGGTGGATGATGGGTGCCCCCCACCTACTTCATCCGTATTATTAGTGTATATAATATCGTAAATTCATGTTAAATCAATATTCCCACAAAAACATCCCACAAATTACTTGCCTGAAATGTCCTCCCACAAGAGCTCCTACAAAAGCTAATTTCTCCCACAAAAATGTGGGAATTTCCCACGAGGTGGCACAACTGGCCTAGGAGCGCACCCAAGTACTTTACATGAGAATTGATCACGTAAAGGAGTCGGGGTCGGAGATATTTTTACCGACTTCGACTCCAGCCAAAAGTATTCGACTCCTTGACTCCTGACTCCGACTCCATACCCCTGGTTGCTAGCTAAGTGACATTAAGTGAGCAATAAACCCCAACCACCCTTGGATTTAAACCCTTCAATCCAATACCTAAGGCAGACAGTTCAGGCAGATCCAGCCTATGACAATGAAATTAATTAAAGAATAGGAATAAGTTCTGACTCATCTTAAATGTCAGGACCAACTTGCCTAGCCCCGGGCTCCTACTCTCCTCACGGGGCAACGTAGGATTGGATGATGGATGGATGGATGGCAGTCACGAATAGCAGTCTCTGTTTCGTGGTGTAAATACAGTGTGTTATAAATACAGTACTGCTATATGGACTGTACTGTACTGTACTGTGCTGTAACTATCTGTATTAACCTAGACAATTCCCGAGTGGCCCTACTTGCTTACAGTCTCTCCAAAACTGATGATGTCAATGTTGACCTTCTCCTTCTTCAGTCGTTTGGCCACCTTCACCACCTCCCGTTCCTCAGCATCAATAGGGCTGCCTACGAACACCACGATACGCATCTTGTGGTTCTTGCTTTGGCGGTGCTTCAGGGCCAGCTGTGACACACAAAACATTCTTTAACATTATTTATGACTAAAGAAGTTAATTATATACCAGTACATAAATTTTGAAAGGCAGTGTTGCATGAATTCATGGCTCAGCCTTTGTTCAAAGAATGGCTGCTTCTCAAGATGCATTCTCCTGCAGCACTCAGTCAGGTCCCCTAAGATTCATCTTTGGACCTTATCCCACATTTCTCTTAGTCTGCCAACCACAGCTCTCCTTCCATACTATACTCAGTTCTGTACAGTGTTTCACCCAGTTACCCTTGCACATTCCTGTCACATGTCCAAACCACATATCCCCAACTGTATGCATCATTTCTCTGGTGTGCTCAATACCTTTGTTATTCTTGATTCTGCACATACTACTGTTTGACATAACAGATCCATCTCCTCCATTCTCACTTTAGCAATGTACTTTCAAATAACATGACTGAGCATATTAACAATCACCATACAAACATTACCAGAACTTCTTCAACAATATCCCACATCCACACATTCCAACACTAGCAATGAAGAAAACCTACATACTCGTCATGTCATGCGCTGGGCTACATAACACCTCGATTAGAACACTATATTACAAGAACCCAATCCTGACATCCACACATCAAAAGGTACCCTTAAATAGAGCTGACAGAGTTCATCTACCCCTCCTGCTCAGATTTTGGCTGGGTGGAATCACTGATAACACATCCCCCCTCGCAAAATGAGCCCGCACAACGTAACACACACAACGAAGTATGCACAGCACATGCCACACCAAGACACTGACAACAACAGTGTAGGGAACCTACGTGATGACCCATTAAGGGCAGTAGCCCACCTGCAGTTGTTGGGTCTGCTTGACCAGACAGACTGTGGTTAAGCAACAACATTCAAATAAGCAGATATCATTATCATTTAACTGCCACATAGGTGAACTTTTGCATCTCCCTTCCATAAATCATGACATCAAAGTGCTATACAGTGACTCCTCTTTGTGTGTGGGGTCAGTATGCACGGATTCATTGTGCATGGAGGCTATAAGATCTACCGGGAGTACCGTAAACAAGAATGAGGATGCTGAATAAGTGGTTTTATACATATTTCACACTCTGTTCTACTTCTATACAGCTGACTATACCCTAAGGAAGCCTATCTGCAGGACATATTTCCCACTTATCTACAGTATCACTTTAATGCCACTGTCTTAGGTCTACCATACCTCCATTCACTAGGTTACACTCTTTGAAAGCATATCCCTAGTCTAACTGGAATCACTGAAGGTTTTTAGTAAATACATTGGGGTCAGATCAAAGACCTCGTCACACTGTTCATATTGTTCATAAAGGTTACAACATGCTTGCATGTGTTGGTCTTGGTCACTCAATGGCGGCTCTCCATGCTACTCCGTCTCTAGCAGCCTCCCTATTCAGTCCCTCATCCCTGAGGTCACACTTTATGATCTCATCCCAGGTCTTTTTTGCTCTGCTTCTCATAATTCTACCCTTGACATTCACACCTCTCTGCTTCTGCACCCAACTGTCACCATCGATCTCCTCAACATGCCCAAACCATCTCAATCTACCCCTCCTTATCACACCACCAATACATCCAAGTTCCATCCTTCCTTTCAACTTTTCAATTGCAATCAAAATCCCCATCCCCCCTGGCCTTGCATTCAAGAATGGACTACACATCCATCTAATCAGTTTCATTTCTGTATGTTCAAGCCTACAAATATTCCCTTCTTTTACAGCCCAGGTCTCACTACCAAACAGCATTACACTCCTAATACATTGCATATAAGGATTCCTTAGCATGGAAGGAGGGCCCTCTAATTTTCAGTAGAGGCAACAGCACTCTGAACTTCCTCCAACCACTCCATATCCTAGCCGCAGCCCCCACCCCCAGCACATAAGTCGCCTAAATAACAAAGCTCCTCCACACACTCAAGAGAGACTCCAGAAAGATCAATCTTTTCACACCTCTCAATCTCTACATGCTCTCCATGCCACACTGTGCACACAAAAAATCAGCATCATTTCACAGCCTACTCCTAATACCGCAACATCTCTTATGCATCCACTTATCACAACCACTGCACAAGATGGAGTTACTTCCCACCCTCTTGCAACAAACTGCAAATGGCCAAGTTCCCTCTACTTTAACAGTACCAACACCATCTGCAGATATCATCACTTTACCTTTATCCTTTCTGCAGTTATGCAAGAGAGCTTCAAGCAAATAACAAATATAGTTTATTATACAGTCAGGCCTCATTATACGTTTGTCATTACCCACCTTTAACAAGGCGAGGTGATAAAGTTTTTGCCACTGTGTGTGTGTGTGTGTCTCTGTGTGTATGCACCTGTTGCCAAAATATTTTAAAAAGTTCTGTTTATCTATCTACCTGTTGCCAGGTGCCTTAATCCTGTAAGGAGTGGCCACAAACAAATAGCCTCCATGTCGCCCTGTCCCCTGCCATTTCATGCCCTGCTCCCAGCTCACATCCCCCTCTCTCATATACCTCTCCACTCCCATTCTTCCATCTCATCCTCAGCCTCCCCCTCCCTCTCCCCCCCCACCACACACACACACACTGCTTTTTTGTCACTCACACTCCATCCTCCACACATGACCAAACCACCTCAATGTATTACAGTACATCCTTCAACTTTGCGAACTTTAACTTTGCGAATCACCAATTTTGCGAGGTAGTTCCAAGTCATTTATTTTTTAACATTTATGAACTTTGCGAGCGATCACACACTTTGCGAGGTCGAGTGGTGGCAAAGTCGTCTTCCCGCACTACTTTGCCACGCGGAATAGTGACGTCGTGGTTCGCTGGGCGTACTGTGCCTCCTAGTCCCGTGTTCTGCCGCCCCGCCACGTTTGTTTACACCACAGTAGTCGCACCCAAGCCTTGCCCCACCACAAGTCCCATACACCACGCCAGTCTTCACATCAGTGTAAATATGCATTTTTTCCCTTTTTTATGTTTCTTACCTATGATGTTTTCATAATAATATTACTGTACAATACATCAGTCCATGTTTGTTTCATTTATCATTATAAAATTAAGAGGTAGAGTCGAGAGAAAGAGTGGGAAAAAGTGCTTACCTTGGGGTGATGTCGACCAATTTACCTTTATTGCATATATTTAATTGTTTAAACTTTGCGAATTTCAATTTTGCGAGGTTTTTTGTCGACCATATTCTCGCAAAATTGGAGGAAGCACTGTACTACTAATGCTTTCTATCACATCCACATCCACACCAAAACACTCTTTCCCTTTCTCATCTGTCAGTCTGTCTCTCCATGTAACTCCACATGCTCCTCTCAAGTAGCTCCTTTCCACTGCTCCTCTCAAGTAGCTCCTTTCCACTGCTCTCACTCTTGACTTGTGTCCTTCCAACGAGCTCCAAGCTTCACTACCATACATTAGGATTGGTATCACAATACTATCATGCAGTGACTTTTTTACTTCCATGCTCACTTCCCTGTTACTTAGCACTTCTTTCAAAGAAAAAGCAACCTTTCTTCCTATTTGTACCCTTTCAAGCACTTCATCATCCAAACTTCCATCCTTACTCATCACACTACCCACGTACTTAAATGCACTCCCATTTTCCATTTCCTCCTCATCCAACCTCACTGAGCATCCAATAACTTCATTTTTCTCGAAGACCATAACTTTACTCTTCCCTACATACACCTTTAGATTCTGTAACTTACACACACTCCCAAACTCATTCACCCAGCCTTGCAGTTCTCCTTCGTCTTAACAATACAGTATCATCTGCAAACAACGGTCCAGGGAGTTTCCAAACACTGCCCCCTCTCATTAGGGCTGCTCCAACATCCACTGCCCTACCTTTTATCTCTTTTAGAACCCCATCCATATACAGACTGAACAACCATGGAGACATGACACATCCCTGTTTTAATCCAACATTCAGATATAAAAATTCACTCAGTTCACAATCCATACACACTGAAGCCTTGGCACCTTTATACTCTTCACAGCATTCAACAACTTCTCATTTACTCCATATATTCTTAATATCTTCCACATTCACCATGCTGTTCATTACACCCCTTTTCATCTTCTCTTCACCCCACACACCACCTCACGTGCTGGACAGATTTCTCCTGCCAATATCTTGTACACACCTTCCACCTCCCCATCTGCTCTAAATTATATTTACCCAACTGCTCCTCCATTTCTCTCTTACATTCCCCCCCCCCCCAAATCCTCTTGCAAACCTTCTACTCTCCTTGTATAGACTGCTTCCTTCTGTCCTTCCCTCCTCCTACTCCTCCAAGTTGTGGATGAATTTTAGCCAAAGCTTCAGAAAATAGTAACTCAGTGGATAAGCAAAAGCCTAATACATTTCGTGAGGATCTGATCAAAGACAACTGAGTGCCAGCCACCATATCTTCTATGTGATGAATTTTTAGAACAATGAACTAAAAGTTATACTCAGTTTTGCTAAAAGGTTGGTGAAATAGACTGAGAATTTGCTAGAACAATAATTTTGGTGGCCACATACGACAATCTTGTACATACACAGTGCTTTCCGCGCAAGCCAACAGTCAGCTGTTTGAGCCAAGACGGCTGCCCAGTGTTTACATTCACTGTGATCATCTCCCGTTCACTCCATTTTGCACGAGAAAAGTAACTGAAACACCACTGCTATCGCCAAATAACACTGCAAGTACGTAACAAATAGTGCGATGTGTGATACTAAGTGATGTTGATTCTTTGTGTTGAAATACTGAAAGTTTTAACCCAGAAATCATGTCTCCTGTGTACAAGGCACCTCCCATGCAAGCCAACAATCAGGTGTTTGAGCCAAGATGGCCAACCCGTGTGTACATTCACCACTATCATCTCTTTCATTCCAATTCATATGTGAAAAGCCG